>MJUU01052765.1:124205-144869 GCA_002080025.1 Modiolus philippinarum | reverse complement strand
GCGCTAAAGGTGCATGATACGCCCGAAGGCATTTTTTTTATAGAAAGAGTTTTCAGTAACATTCTGTACGATTTATAAATGTACTTTCATGTATGTATGATAAAGATTTTCTATTGAATTTGTGGCTATTGTATTCTTGGCGATGTTATTTGAATGATTTGGTTACTGTTCTGGAACTTTNTATAGATCTTCACTATAATAGAAGTTGGAATTGATGCCTTGGGCAGGGAGTTTTTGTCTCGCCCGCGACGCGAGGCATTGGCGTGCAAAGCATGACGACAGCGGTAGAGGTGATGGTGTAAACTTTTATTAAATACAGGATATTTTAAAAACGTTTCATTGTAAGAACAGTATTATATTTGGTGCAGTGGTAGTACTAATCAAGTGCTAATAGACAGAAACAAAATCATGTGACCTTGACCTAAATTGCACGGTCCAGCCACCGCCTTAAGTTTCTAAGATTAGATTCATCAATAACTACACGCGGTAGTCCAAAGACATTGGTATGTAGCATAGTACAATCAATGTCAGTTTAACAGTGATTTTTGTCTTCGACTTCAANTACCAAGCTACGCACAAAATATAAAAATCATTCCCATTGACTAAGCTGAGAAAACTTTGACAGAAAATGTTTTACGGACGTACAGACGGAGGGTATACCATAATACGTCCCTTCGGTCGTATAAATACCCGCTAAGGACAGAGTTTTGCACGAGGGAGATACTCCTTTGTTGAAAGTCTATCTAGAATTTGGATATAGCTAAATTTCAAATATAAATCGTTTTTTTGGGCTAGCACCGAAGTACTGGACTACTGGGCTGGTGAATAAAACGCAATACTGGTGACAAGTTTGGTGCTTTTTTTTATCAGATATATTTTTGTCGACCCTCAGTGAGTGTACACGATATATGTTCACTTTGCGATGATTTATTTGTATAAGGACGGAAGTCTGGTTGTACACATTTCTGACAATATTTGTGTTAGTACAATATAATTTTGATCTAATCAAACTTACCATGACAAGCGATAACATCACATTACAGAAGTATTTCTTTCTTGGTGTTTATGTACATTCACAACAGTTGCTGCTACTGTATCCGGGAGTGCCTGACGCCCGTGGGAAAGAATCTTTTCTACCTTTTTATTGCAATTAAAATACTTGCATATAACAAGTTATTGAAATAAATTTATTTAAATAATTTTTATTCAAAAAATTTAGGCATTAATATAAATTAAAATTGTTTATATTCAACTCTTTAAATGAAGTATAACTTAGTATATCGATTTAGTTAAGCCAGTTTAACGGTTTAAAGTAGATAATCAATACATATTTAAAACCTGTTAGAAAAAACAAAATTAAATGTAGTTATATTTAAACACATTAAATTAACTAAATATTATGAGGACTAAAACAAACTGATTTAACCCTCTAAAATGTAATAAACTGTATTAATTTTCATGCTCTAATGTCTTATAAGACATATAGCAGACTTACATTAACTCCTCTTAACCATATATAACTAATAATGAAGTGGCCCCTATACGCTTCCGTAAAAATGTCATGATAACATGAAAAATATCTTGACTCTTCTATAAAATATCGCGATAATATTATCTCGGCCAGTTGCGATAAACCGAGAAAAAAGTCAACATAACGAGATAATTATCGTAACTTTTCATGATAATATTGTAATGGTGCTAAAATACGTGAAATATTTTGATAAATAAATATTTTGAAATGATTAAAATTAGATTTAAATGAACTTTAGAGTAAGAAAGAATAAAATAACTTTCCATAGAAATATGATAATCGGTTTGTAAATAAATAAGCAATATAGATGAATTAATGTCGCCTTTTTAGAAAGAAACCTTATGTAATTATTATGTAAAAAGTCCAAGATAAAAAGATCTAGAATAATAGAAATTGACAAAAAATCCATTAGTTTGAAATGTGAATATTTAATTAATACCGTAGTTGGACATTCTATTTGGTTTTGAGACAACCGAGGTTAGTGACCTAGGTGGCTAAATAAGAGGCCGGCAGAAGAAATTTCGGGCAACCACCAGAGATTAGGCACGCCCAGTTTGTACACACGAATAGAAGACGGCTACTTGTATGTTGTTTGACATGTCATAAGTAGAAATATTGCTTGTCAAGTAGTCAAGGCAGTCTACAACAGGGGCATGGTCACTCAGCGAAAGACACAAAATAATAATATCAAAAACGTTGAAGTGTTAGAAATGAAAAGCCGCAATAGATAAATCGTATAATAAAGAATAAAGTAACAATTTCAAAAATACTTAGTTTGAATATTAACAAAATTGATATGCCTTATTTCACATAATGTTAAATTAAGCAAGGCAGTTTGCCAGCTTATGAAAAAGTTGCAACTAATTTTGCCATCTTGAATAAATAAAACGTATAATATATTAAACTGAAATTTTGATAGATAAAATTTTATGTTTTGAAATGAATTAAAATTGCGGGAGAAATTTTGTTCGAACAACGGAGATATGTTATGGTGCTAAAATACGTGAAATATATTAAACTAAAATTTTGATAAATAAATATTTTGAAATGATTGAAATTAGATTTAAATGAACTTTAGAGTAAGAAAGAATAAAATAATTTTCCATAGAAATAGGATAATCGGTTTGTAAATAAATAAGCAATATAGATGAATTAATGTCGCCTTTTTAGAAAGAAACCTTATGTAATTATTATGTAAGAAGTCCAAGATAAAAAGACCTAGAATAATAGAAATTGACAAAAATCCATTAGTTTGAAATGTGACATGTTTCGAGTAACTAAATAATTTATCCCCTTTCTTTGTACTTTGAAATAGGTGTAAATTGACAGATGTTTTACGTAAATAAGTTTTGATAAAAAAGACTAAATTTGATTTACTCTAATCAACCAATCGGAATACAGATCTGGTAATCATTCGGCACCTTACAGCACGTGACTTTAGGTTTCTTAACCGATTGCAAAGTTCGAAAAAATCACTTGTTGTTTGGTTGCCGGAATAAAAGATTGACTGTTTATTTTGTTATTACCAGGGCCCAGCCTCGAAAGACCGTATAAGCTGAGTAAACTGACAGTCTAGAGCTTAGTTTCCCAGAAAACAAATATGTAACAAGAAACAGGAGAAATCGCATTCCCCGCTTTGTGGAGGGAAAGGGGAGACAAGAACAATGCAAACCCGTCTCTCCCCCCTTTTCCTACACAGCAACATTTCAACATAACAATATCACAATTTGTCGAGATAAAACTATCGCGACCAGAAATATACGGATGTCAGAAATAAGCCACCATAGATGTAATATAATCAAAATATAACATTAGTTTACCTAAACACAAACCCAAACATCGAGACATACGGACGGACGGACAAGGGTAAATTTATATGCCTTTCCACATTTGTGGCGGTTCATAAAAAACTTTTATAGCAACATTATAAGTAAATATGCGCAACAAAATAGATATAGTATGCCTTGGAAATAGTTTGCTGTCGAGACTGTTATAGCTGACCGAATGAAGCCCAATGAAGCACCTACTTCCCCCTTTTCTTAGTATTGAAAAAAAAGCTTAACTTGATGAGACATCTTATTTCACATGGAGAAACATATTCACTTGTACAACAATTATTAGTTTATTAGATAACAGTTTAATGCTTCTAGGTTTAACATGATGTACATAAAAAATGCAGAAAATGCAAATGATCTATGATATCTATAGTAAAACATGTTGGATAGGCGTTCACTTACATTTGATTGGGTTAAATAGCTTTTATAAAAAAAATGTAACTAAAGTATAATATCAGACAGAGCTAAAGGATACGAGGAGACCAGGATTTTTTTTTCATTAAAACAGTGAGTCAATATTAATTTATAACTTAAAAATAAATGCGGTAAATTTTAGCTCTTGGATCTTTATAATATTTAAGAATGTTTCGACTTATCCAAATTCTAAATATTTCAAACAATGCTAATATATATAGTGTAAGAGACTGTATTTTATATTATGATATTTTTTTCACATACCAGTCACGGCTGCTTCTTACGAAATAGGGTCATGAAAAAAAATATGTCGTTAGGCCACATCAAATTAATTAATAGATTCTCATCCCCACCCACCCCATTTTTTCTAAGCTCAATTATATTTTTATTTTCAATATTTTCTTTAAATTCCTATCAATTCTAGCGAAAATCAGTAAAAGATATAAACTAATACCCTCCCACCCACCCCAGAGTTTTTGTTAAAGATGGATGAGAATCTACAAATTAACTTGATAGGGCCTAATTACGAGAAACACTATATCATAGCTCGTAATAACGAGACAATTATCTCGTAATTATGAGAAAAATATCCGTAATAACAATATAACATATCTCTTCTCGTAATTACGAGGAAAGTATCTTGTGATTACGAAAAACTATCCCAAAATTATATCATAATTACACGATAATTTTCTCGTAATAACGCGATATTTTTCTCTTTATTACGAAATAGTTTTCTCATACCTTCGAGATAACATAATTTATCTCGTTATTACTAGTTAATTATCTCGTAATTACGAGGTAAAAAATATGACCCTATTAGGTTTTCATATTACAACAACTGTTAATTTTTTTATTTGTTTATTGGACTTTTTTTGTTTTTATCATTTTTTATTGTGTATTTTTTATTGTATTTTTTAATGTATTTTTTTATTTTATTTATTATTATAATTGGCGGATTATTAATTATATTTCTGTATTTATATTTATGTACTAATGTTATCATTATCGTTATAATTGTTGCTGTTTTCGTTACTTTTCCTTCAAGAGTCGTATGCAAGCGAGAAATGATATAAAATGGCGGACACAAAATGAAATAAAATAAACTTGACGCTCTCCATATAAAATGGTATTAGATACGCTTCCCGTATAGAGCAAAAACAAAAGTTTGAAGAACTGGCACAGATGAAAATATATAAGACACAATTCCAAGGGTTGTACATTAATCACTAGTTTTTTCGTTGATATGTATTTTGGGTTTCCAGTGTGATGTTTATAATTTGTGGTTCTAATTGTCGTCGGCGCTGCCGTGAACTTTCAACCAGTGTTTTATAACCCAGAAATTCTTAGTTTAGCATAACTTTGATGTCGTCTTTACACTTTTATACGTGCATATCGACATGCTATTGTATATAGTCTTGGTTATACTCAACTATATTTGATGGATTTATACCTTTTATAGGTATTGCTTAGGAACATCATTTATGTAAACTAATTGATTAAATACACAAAATTGTCAGTTTAAAGTCGAGAAAATGAAATGTTGTTTTTTAAACCGTGTTTTCCCGTTGGGAAATCCAGTTATTGAAATGGTAATGTACGATGGGCGGGCGGCTGCCAAATCTTGTAAGCGCAACTCCTCTGTAACCGTTCAACAGAATTTCATGAAACTTTGTATGTAGCAAGGACATCATATGTAGATGTGCACATTGAACGAGGATTTTTCATCGTACAATTTTTCCAGGAGTTATGCCCGTTTGAACAAAGAAATTTATAGGTGTTTTGACCATATGCTTGTAAGCGCAACTCCTCTGTAACCGTCCAACAAAATTTCATGAAACTTTGTATGTAGCAAGCACATCATATGTAAATGTGCATATTATCGAGGATTTTTCATCATGCAATTTTTCCAGGAGTTATGCCCCTTTGAACTTAGAAATTTATAGGTGGTTTGACTATATGTTATAAGCGAAACTCCTCTGTAACCGTTCAACAGAATTCCATGAAACTTTGTATGTAGCAAGGACATCATATGTAAATGTGCATATTGTCGAGGATTTTTCATCATGTAATTTTCCAGGAGTTATGCCCCTTTGAACTAAGAAATTTATAGGTGTTTTTTACCATATACCTTTTGTTTGACTTTTAACTAAAGTATACCTTTTCAGTGATTTTTAAGAGTAATTGCATACACTGCACATAATGACAGGAGGTATGAGTTAAACAGCTTTTCACACAAGTATCTATTACTCCATTCAAATAGTTAAGGAAAACCCGGTTTGATGTCGTATCGACATCCATTTCTTGTTTTATTTTAGACTCGTTCATTTTTATCCGTCAAGAAACCCCCGTTCCAAAATCCAGAATCCTCCCCCCTTATAGCTATATTCTTCCGTAGTTTGTATATTTCTTGTCCGATATGTTGTAGTTTTTATACTTTGGTTTTGCAGAGAATGGGACAACGAAGTACTACACATGTTGCCAACGCATACCACGAGGACATTTGGATAAAACTTGATGGAGATCGTTACGCTTCAAAAAATCAATGCTTCTGCCTCTGGAACTGTCAAGGGCGTTACAGTAGAAGGCTCTGCCGGGGTTGAAACACATTATAACTGGGAATATGCAAATAAAAATGGTTATACCAGAATAGCACCCAGTACATTTCTAGGCTTTAATCCTGATACCGACAGAGGAACGGTGTATGTAACTATATTGACACATAGTGGAAGGGTCGTGTGTCATTGCTTTCCTCTGACGGAGGATTTCAGTGTTATTGTGAATAGAGAGGGATACGTACGGGAAACGGAGTATGGTCACATCTGGGTGGAGAAAAGCTAAAATTTGAAAGAGAAGTAAGCACCATTCAAGGAGGTTATTCTGCGTTATCAGTTGAGCTTAGTTCGTTGCCGTGGCTAGTTTAGACTTGCATGTATCCATTATTCAAAAAATATAGATTCGTTTATTCATATAAATATAATCTTTTTATTGAGGTAATAAATGCACCTAGTAAAACAACGGCAGTAGAATACCGAAGGAACAAGGGAAGCGATGACTACAAAAATCGAAGTCCAAAGACATGGCAGAAACGGTAACAGATAAAAACAAAGACAAAACAAGGACGTGAGACAGCTACAATGCACGGAAATAAAAAGATAACATTAAGAACTAAGGCACTCATAGTGTGAACTCCCATGAAAACCGGGAGTGACATCAGGTGCTCCGGAAGGGTAAGCATGTCCTGCCCCGCTAGCGACACCCGTCACACTATCAGTGAGGCACATATTGTTTTGAAAGATCTGTTTGGTAGCGGATTGGTTAATGTCATTTTCTAACCCTTAGACAAAACCAATTGAAATCCATGGCACATGTTACTTCTCTAACCCTCAAACAGTACCACAGTAAAATTTTGTAAATCTTTTGTTCAAACAACCACAAGGACAAATCGGTATCACAAACATCTCTAACAAAGACAAAACTATAATTTTACAGTATAATATACAAGACAACACGAAAAACTAAAGTACTGACAGTGTGAACTCCCATAAAAACCGGGAGTGACATCAGGTGCTCCGGATGATAAAAATGATGTCAAACTGTTTGACTAGAAAACATGACAGAAGAAATTAGGTTTTGATGCAGTTTCAGTTTCCCGATATATACAGAAGAAGAATGTTTCATTGTCCATAAGAATGGGCAAAGAAGGACATGTTATAAAAAACGTATTAAAAGTAAAATAAAATACATATTAAAATGACATACATGACAATATCAATAAAACTAAACTGATAAGCATAAAAAAAGACCATCTGAATTAAAGTTATTGAATGTGACTTTCTACTGCTGAATTGGAGCATTACAATTTGAGTGACACATTTAAACATCAAATCATAGAACGATAACTCGATAAGTCTTTGACTTCTGGCGTACAAAGATCTACAAATTTATATAATTCATTTGACAAGGCCTTCATTTATAGGTTGGTCACTGTCTTCGGATGTTCAAGTTATATTGTACTTTGTACACGAATAGTATTCTCTCACTAACTTCATTTTAGGGAATATCGTACGTAATATTGGCGCAACGCATCCTAGGCTTCCGTTTAGATGACTTTGTAGGGAGATCGGGGTTTCCTGTACAAACTGAGGATAACTTATTTCTTGCCCCAACCGTGGGTAACTTTGGCCGGTTACTTATATAGACATGACTGATGACCACTGGGGCCCGCCTAACAATGCGACGCGATAAGTTACTTCCTGACGTGCAAAGATCTACAAATGCAATATATTTGACAAGGCCTTTATAGACATAATATTTCAAGGCCTTAGTCATTCAAGTCTATCACTGCCTTCAGATGTTACTTTGTACACGACTAGGACTCTCTCACTAACTTCATTTTAGGGAATATCGGACGAAATATTGGAGCAACTCATCCTAGGCTACCGTTTAGATGACTTTGGAGCGAGATCGGGGTTTCCTGTCCAAACTGAGGATAAATTATTTTTTGGGTAACTTGTATAGACTTAAGAGGGTGGGACAGGGGGTACTGAGAACGGAGGAACGTGAAATAACAAAACGCGGTGAACGAGATATATTTTTTCTGAAAAAACGGTGCACGACACGAGAAATAATTTCTAGAAATATCTAATACTTGAGTTTTAATCACTGTGGCTTTAATTCAATAAAAGATGTCATTATTTTCGAGTTTCTGATCTTAACAGCCGTGTCTTATGAAACTGGAGGTATTTCTTAGTGAAGTGAAGATCCGCTTAGTCTACATGCAGGACACGTCTAATGCGTACGCATTAGCCTGATAGACTTTTAGAGGGGACTTTGGACAAAACTTAAAATAAATGAATGGAAAGTTACAGTTAAATAGATAAAATAAGAATGATGTAAGATATTGAAAAAGGGGATATTCGAAGAGTGTGAGAGAAATATGTGCGTTGCCACTTCTGATTCCGTTAAAATAAAGAGTAGTGAATCGTTTAGTTTGAAAGGTTCATCCAAACAGGATATTGTGTAAATTTACAGGAGACAATATTGCGCAACTTCAATGTAATTCTGACAATTCTCTCCAGTGTAGACAGTATCAAAATATTTCGAATTCCTAGTCATATGAACCGGCTAATCATGAGAAAAATAATAGAAAAAAAGGTAGATCGACAGTAATACACGGCGCATTCGATTGGCGAATATTACAAAACTCGAGTCGTATGCAGATAGATATGGCAAGGAAATAGTGCACTGATTTTTTACCATAGTTTTGTAACCAGTTACAAGGTTGCATAGTAGTAGCAATATTTTGTACTGCATTAGGTGTACACCTTGTGAAATCAGTTACAATTCTTGAAACTAGTTACATACCACAGAATCCTGTTACAGAAATAATTAAATATGAGGGGATATTTTTCAAATCAGTTACAATGGGATTACACCATGTTAAAATCAGTTACAATTCTTAAAAACCAGTTAGAAACCACAGAAACCTGTAACAGAAATATAAACTTCTGAAGGGACATTTTTCAAATCAGTTACAATGGGATTACACCATGTTAAAAACAGTTACAATTCTTAAAACCAGTTACAAGTCATAGAAACCTGTTACAGAAATAATAAATTCTGAAGGGACATTTTTCAAAACAGTTACAATGGGGTTACACCATATTAAGATTAGTTACAATTCTAAAATACCAATTACAAACCACAGAAACCTGTTACAGAATAATAAAATCTGAGAGGACATTTTTCAAAACAGTTACAATGGGGTTACACCAAGTTAAAATCAGTTACAATTCGTAAAAACCAGTTACAACAGGTTTTAAGAATTGTAACTGTTTTTTAGCTCACCTGGCCTAAAGGCCATGTGAGCTTTTGCCATCACTTGGCGTTCGTCGTCCGTCCGTCCGTCCGTCGTCCGTCCGTCCGTCCGCCCGTCCGTAAACTTTTCACATTTTGGCTATCTCCTCTGAAACCACTGAACCAATTTCAAAGAAACTTTACAGGAATGATGTATGGAAGGTCCTTTACTTAGTTTGCCGAAATTTGCTATCTCCTTNGAAGCTACTGAAGCAAATTGAACCAAACTTTACAGGAATGATGTATGGAAGGTCCTTTACTTAGTTTGCCGAAAGTTTTTCGATCCGTGAAAGCGCAGAACATAGTTTAACATTGGACCCTATGGGAAAAGCAAATATTTGCTATCTCCTCTGAAGTAACTGAAGCAAATGGAACCAAATTTTACAGGAATGATGTATTGAAGGTCCTTTACTTAGTTTGCAGACATTTTTTCGATCCGTGAAAAAACATGGCCGCCAGCGCAGAAAAAGTTTAACATGGGACCCTATGGGAAAAGCATATATTTGCTATCTCCTCTGAAGTTACCGAAGCAAATGGAACCAAACGTTACAGGAATGATTTATGGAAGGTCCTTTACTTAGTTTGCTGAAATGTTTTCGATCCTTGAAAAAACATGGCCGCCAGCGCAGAACATAGTTAAACATGGGACCCTATGGGAAAAGCATATATTTGCTATCTCCTCTGACGTTACTGAAGCATATTGAACCAGACTTTACAGGAATGATGTATGGAAGGTCCTTTACTTAGTTTGCCGACATTTTTTCGATCCATGAAAAAACATGGCCGCCAGCGCAGAACATAGTTTAACATGGGACCTTATGGGAAAAGCATATATTTGCTAATTCCTCTGAAGCTACTGAAGCAAATTGAACCAAACTTTACAGGAATGATGTATGGAAGGTCCTTTTCTTAGTTTAATGAATTTTTTTCGATCCGTGAAAAAACATGGCTGCCAGCGCAGAACATAGTTTAACATGTGACCCTATGGGAAACGCATATATTTGCTATCTCCTCTGATGCTACTGAAGCAAATTAAACCAAACTCTACAGGATTGATGTATGGAAGGTCTTTTATGGAGATTGCCGAAATTTTTCTGATTCCGTTAAAAACATGGCTGCCAGCGCAGAACATAGTCTAACATGGGACCCTAAGGGAAAATCATCTATTTGCTATCTCCTGACGCCACTGAAGCACATTCAACCAATCTTTACAGTAAGGATGTATGGAAGGTACTTGGATATGACAAAAAAGATGGCCTCCAGTGCAGAACATAGTTTAACATTAGAGCCAGGAATGAGATAACCATCCTTATAATCATCATCTCTGAAATGTATAGAAGGTCCTTTGCAAAAATTATTCATTTCAATAGGATCAGACAAAAAACATGGGTGCTAATGAATAACATAGCTAAACATTTGACCCCAATAGTAAGGAAACATCTTTTTTAGTCATGTATGGCATAGAAGCATTTTGCCAGGTGAGCGATACAGGCTCAGTCTCTGAGCCTCTAGTTAAGAATTGTATGAACTGTAGCAGTTACAGTGGTAGGGGTGAACCAAATATGTAACTTTGTAACCAGTTACAAACGTGTGGGTTGAAATCACTGCACTGCTTTCTTGCCACATATGCTGTAGTACCTTTAAAGTTTAATCTGAACACCGTTGGCACAGCCGTGGATATTAAGAAACAAATAAGTACCGAATTCTGTAGTTTCCAGAAGAATGAAAATGTATTTCTATAGCTTGTTTTTACGTACTTTACATACAGAAACAGATTTACTTGAGCAATTATACGATCCTGGGTATATGATACATTCTTTAACTTTGGCCTTTAGACCTTATTTCATTCTTTAACAAAACATCATTATTTATTTTTAGAAATTCTTTAAATAGTGAAAAAATTCTGAGTTCTGTTTGAATTCTCAACCAATAAAATTCAAGTTGCACGAGAAATAATAATAAACCAACACGATGACCGAAAAATAATACCCTTTCTGCGATCAACAGAATGAATTAAGCGAAACCCAAAAGGGAGGTAACTTTTTGAAAAATCTCAAGGGGACAGAATGGTCCCCTGCTTGTGAAAACCAACCAAAAAATAAAGCATTTTTAATTAAACGTTATGATAGTTTAATCTTTAGCAGACGTTTAGCCAGCAACGTAATTCAAAACCAAATCCCCAATAGCGCTTACCATTCTTTAAAGTGCTACTTGTTTCAAGTAAAAAAATAAACAACTGTACTCACTTGAACTGTCTTCTCAGCGAGTAGGAAAGTATTAAAAAATCGAAAATATGCTAACTTACTGCAGAAAATCATAAATATTGTGTAGGGAATTACTTTGTCCAGGATGGCTAAGCACGAAGACCGTACTTTAAAACAAGTGTGCATGTTTAATGTTTGTTTGTCCGGTGTAGGAGTAATTTCCCTTTCAAGGTTTGACCAAGAAACACAAATTTTGACTAGAACTTGCATGGACCTTAATTAATTGGCAAATTATCTATTTTACAGGCATTTTTCAGGGCTTGAAGTAAGTGTTTATTTCGAGTGTGTTGTCATACGTTCGTGCCACACGCATCATCCGTACCTTGCATCACTCATTTTTTTTTGTAGGTCCTATAGCATCCATTTAGCATTTTTGTTAAATTCAATGTCGTAACTATGTACCTGTTGCATTTTAGTAAGATTAGTAGTAATTTTTTTGGCATTTGTTCAGAGCTTGAAGACCGATGGCAATATTTTCATTGATGATGGCTTGAAGTCTGTTACGGAAGTTTTAAAAGACAAAAATGGCTTGTGTTTTGATACAATATTTCTTGGTTTTCATTTCTTCTTCATTTGTTTAATTTTAAAAAATGACGTGCGAAAATGTAAAACAATTTAATCATGTTTTCGGTTTAATTCAACTAATTAAAATACGAAACTACGCGACTTTTAATTTACTACTAGCTCCGTACGTATGTCCAGGTTAATTTTGTTTTTTTCGAAGTGACATATCCCTGTAATGTATAGTCCCTGATTGAGCTAATATGTTCTGTACTCCAGCACTGCTAGAGGTGAATGGCAAGCTAGTATGGAGGAACGGAATTTCAACCTCTTACGTCGTAGGAGTAATATGTTCTGAAAAGATCTTTGCATGTGCTTTCCATAATGTCCATTGTTGATAACCCTAAGTAATGAAAAGATATCACCATGGCTATATAACAAGCTGAGGTTAAAACCACAATACCGTCTTGCAATATGGAAATCACAAAATGTCACAAAAAGCACTAACTGCAAACTACAAACCAGCAGTATTATCACATGTTGCAGAAGAGTATGCATGATCTGGGCCACATATGGTAGCCGTCATACAGCCAGCTAAGATGTGTTATTGAAATACCTGTTAGTGTTAGGCAGAGACATTTAAATACGTATATGTCTCTGGTGTCATCACTTAAATCAGCAGATTAATTTTATAAAAACCACGGTATATATGGTATGTTTCCCGGTGTATGTTACTTTGTTATTCTCAACATCCGTAACACATTGATAACGTACATAACACACAAGTTGCAATGAAAGACAGGGTATAAAAGAAATCAGAAGGGTCAGCATAATTCGCACACTATAATCGAAAGATGGACAACTCTTTCCAAAATTAATATCACGGAAGTTAAATTCAACTGGAATTATTTGATACAATGGTAGTATCAATTGATAATCATCGTGAAATACGTAATATTTATTGGATACCTGTAATAATATAACAATGGGTGACAATAATAGGAAGCTATCTATAGGGAAAAATAAAATCAAATAATGTCGCATAGTGTCTAGAGCTGATGAGAACAAATGGCGTAGTAATATAGACAAAGGTAAATAATAGCTTAAATAAAATTAAAACATTGTACCTCGGCATATAAAAATCAAGAAACATTTCATTATTCCATTGGGCACAAAAAGATTTATAAACTGCGGTTAAATCACCGTTAAAAAAATAATACAATACTGCACTATGTTTGCACATGAATATAACGGTAGTTAGGTACCAAAGACAGTAATAACTCACGTAAGATATTATGCCCGGATTCGAGTTATGAAAAACGAGTAATTTGATAAACATGCATATTGTTTTCAATTTAATATAACAACACCGTATTATCTAAAAAAATGAAGAAATATAACTTAAATACACAATGTATACGATTTTGAAAGAAACTTGCGCACTATATTTTATCGGAAGCACGAAGATCATCTTTTAGAGCTGTTAATAGGCTTGAAGCCTCACGTGATTTTTCTTGTCATTCGGTATATGGATTTCCAATATTTTGATTTTATCTGCACTGAAGAGACATAANTTGTCGAAATGCGCATATGCAGAATCCAAATTAACAGCAACTTCGGTATTATGTTATTTAAACAGCTCTCCAGCCATTTCATGGCTTTCGAGTTAAAACTCTCCCGTCGGCGCACCAGGCACCCAGTGATGTCTGCATTCTTACTTGTTATTCATTTTATTCCATATCATTAAAAAATATGAAAAAGAAAGGAAATGGGGTAAATGTTAAGGCGACAACATCCCATCTCCAGCGTCCGGTCTTCAACACGGACTCAAGCCGACAAAAAAAAACCAACTTTAGCTTTACATAACTCCTGGTTGGATAGATTTTACGGCAATTATCTCTGTTGTAGGTCACTACTTCATGCTCAATTTATAACATCATAAATCAGACTGAAAATTCAATTATTCACTTGCAAAATCTCCCAGTCCTTTACTATTTGGAACTGCGATTCCAATTGTGAAAAATGCCAAACCGGATGATTCCTATTTATTTAGTTTATCACTTCATTTTGTTGATCTTATATGATTGCTCCTTTTGTTTTAGTATGTGTTTGGCTTGATTGAAAGAAGGGACATTGGAAAAACATTAGAAAATGAATATGATATAGAATTTGATTTGAATGGAGTGATTTGGTGGGGTGCAAAAGGGAGAGCTATCCTGTTTTCGGAAGACCAGTTTTATCACTCTGTTTGAAGTTGAATAAAAAAAGATCCCGGAACAAGAATTTTCCACTTTCTTATTTCTTATTTTATAATCTAAGAAAACGTAATAAAATGCAAAATCACATTTGGTTTGAATAGGTGCATTCTTAAACTTTAATTTCAAAGCATTTTTTAATTTCAAACCCGGATTTCAAAGGTCGTTAAAATATCAATCAGGGCAAAATAACGTTTTATCACTCACATAACGATGTGAGAAAATTGAACAGTACCATTAACCAATTATTATAGTAAAGACCTCATCCGGTCTCGGCATGGTACCTGTGAAAAAATAACTGAATGAAAGAAAGTTTTCTCCATTTAATTGCCGGTACTTGCAGAATATGCAAATTCTAAACTTTTCTCGGAGAAATTTCCTGCACAAAGTTGCTGGCCCTTGCAGAAAATTGAGTTTCTAAATTTTTATTTTCACAAACACGGGAGAAGTACATTGTATTTGCCCCTAAACTTTATTTGTAGTACATCCATGCGGGTTTACATTTTAATGCTTGTTCTGGGAATCGTTCCCGATTTTTATGAGGTTTTCCGTCAGGAAAACTTCATATAGCTGTCGAAATTGAAATTATCCCGGGTACGAATATGTCTTCACTTGATTTTTTGGCGTCAAAATTGTTCATTTACTTGACGATATCTTTCTTAATGTGACATTGTACTATATATTACACAGTCTGTAAGTGACCTATTAAATATGGTATATACACGGTCAGTAAATTTCATATTGGGCGAGAGCGTAGCTCGAGCCCAATATTCAATTTACTGACCGTGTATATACCATATTAGGTCACTTACATACTGTGTAATGTTTATATCCTGTCGAGAGTCCAGTAAATTGTCAAAAAAACCTATTTAAAAACGTACAGTGACGCCGGGTAATGGCGGTCACTGACGGTATATTAATCAGTCACTCGATATGGAATATACACGGTCGGCACGTGACGTCGTTTGACCAATCGACGTCTCAGGAATTTACTAGAGGCAGGATATATGTATTTATGAGGACAATGTATTTATATGAGCGTCCTGCAAAACGGGAATGAAAAGAACACAGGAATATATTTCTGCGGAAAGATCAATGATGTAAACAGGACGGATGCACGTATATAACACAAAACTTGGTTATGTAACATATCACGACAACGTTCGTTTCACTAATCGAGATACACAGAACTTATGTAATCCCAAAATGTGTCCTGTGAAACAGTGTCCAGGTGTTATAGGGAACGGCCATTTGATTTTCAGGGAGGGTTTGAGCTTTTTGTAAATAAATAATTTAACTTTGACATCAGTAAAAATAAATATTCTTACCCTGGGCTTGTCATGAACCTAATTCTATCCAGTTCACTCTATTAAAGAAGCTATACCGTTTGGAAGAGTGGAGATATTTTCACGACATAACAATTATGTAATTTCAAAATGTCTGAAAATCGTATTCAATTTTCAATTCATTTTTTATTTAAGTCTCATCTCTCAATTACAATACATTAATGATACAAATAAAACAATAATACAACAATAAAATTGAGAGCCATTCTGTACACAATTATAAGAGACTATTGCAAAACAAATAAACACAAACATAAAAACAATATAATTACATAAATACATGAGCAAATCAAAATTATTTACAGTATAAAACATTTCTTCTTTCATTTAAGATCAAGTAGCAGGTTTTGGCGCACCCCCTTATCATATTAAAATTTGAGAATAAAAATACAATTTTTTGATTATCATTAAAAGATAAAAAAAAATGTTCATTAAAAGTACAAGCTGTATTAAATAAGTGATGTCTAAAAGTATCATAAAAGGGACAATGTAATAAAACATTAGCTTCATCCTCAACCTCACTCACACTCGCTCATCTACTCTTAAGTTTTCATACCTCCCAGTTTCTATTCTGAAGGGGCTACCCCACACCGAAATTTTGCGAACGCGCTTCTGTGAGAAAATGGAAGTGGAATTTTACAATAATTCTCTGTCTTAAATGTATTTTTAAACATTCTATATGTGCGTAATTTATAACCTCCCCTTCCAGATTTGGAAATGTCGGAATTTAAACTATCACTCCAATCAGATTCATATGCAGAAAACATTTTAGATAAAACTGTATTAGAAACAAATCGCGTATCCACAAAATCTACAATATTTCCAAAATGACCAACATTTAACTCGCAAATTTTTTTCCTCACATTGAAATTCCAATCTTTTACACATTTATTTCTTTTACTAATACTGTCAGCCCAGACAAAAACTTTCCTGTTAAGTCGCTCTGAACTCATATTATTCAGTCTACACCACAAATTAAATACCGCTTTCCACTGTTTAAGAAAAACAGGCTGCCAACCTACATCACCCAAAACAGCACTATTAGGTGTGTATTTTCCAACCCCAAGGAAAAACCGACATGCTCTATTCTGTATGGCATTAATACAGGAATAGTTCCGATTTCCCCAAATACTTGCGCCGTACTCAATGATAGAGCTAACCATGCTATCATATAATTTTGTAAAAACGCCGTGTGATACACCACCTAAAATTTTACATTTAGCAATAACTAAACCTAACGCTCTATTAGCCGATAATGCTACAGATTTCGCCGTAACATTATAGTCTAAAACTCGTTTAAAACAAGACCTAAATATTTGTAGTCAGAACAGTACTGTATACAGTCTACTCCACAGTTAAATAAAAATGTTGATCTAGGTAAAGACTGTGGTCTGAAATGCACAACTTTACTTTTTGAGGAATTTATACACATAAAATTTTCAGTACACCACAATGAAAGTGCATTTAAGAGAATCTGCATTTCATTTCATTATTAGCTAAAAGTACAACGTCGTCAGCATATAATAAAATGCAAACCTTTTCATTATCTAAGTCAATTCCACAGTCATAAGATTTCAAAAATGTTACTAAATCGTTAATATATAAATTAAACAACATGGGTGATAAAGGACATCCTTGTTTAAGACCACTATTCACATCAAACCAATCAGTTAAATGGCCGTTCACTCTCACCGAACAAAGTACATTATTATATAAAGACCTGATAGCCGTACAAAATTTACCTTTCATGCCTATATCATTCAGTTTAGCCCAAAGATGCTCCCTGTTAATGGTATCATACGCCTTTTTGAAATCTATAAAAGTACAAAATGTAGACTTGCGCAACCTTTTCCTCACTTCAATGATATTAGTTAAAGAAGGCAACTGGTCTATAGTGCTACGTTCTTTGCGAAAACCATTTTGTTCATCTGCCAGTAAATTATTGTCATCTACCCATTGTGTTAATCTATCATTTAGAATATTACAATACAGTTTATATGACACAAACGCTAGGGCAATACCTCTATAACACAGGGGATCTCTAACGTCAGCCATGCTTGACTTTGGTATCGGATTAATTATAATCTTATTCCATACAACAGGAGTTTTACCAAATGTAAAACAATAATTAAACAACTGATGGAAAAACATAACTGAACACTGATTCAAAAATGACTCTGAAGGCAAATTATCAAACCCTGCAGATTTACCTTTTTTGGTTTTCTGGACGGCAAATAGAGTTTCATTGTATGAAATTGGTTCAGTCAAAATATAATCATTAAAAGTCTCTTTTCCAGCCGAACACAATACATTTATATCACTATCAGCAGTGACACCCGTTTGCTGATTAAGCAACGTAGAAAATTCAGACTTCCATTTATCTAAAACTTTAGATATACCTGAGGAAACTCTACCATCAGAATCAACTATCTCCATATTGATTTCGAACTTACGATCACTTGCAATACCTAACTTACCAATTTTTTTTCCAGAAAAAATTCTGGTTTTTATCGTATGACTACTGATGTTTCTTGTGCATATATGAAGGGGGTATTTGATGATCTAATAAACAAAAAAAAAAGAAAAAATAAAAAAAATAAAAATAAATAAATAAGTAAATAAAAAAAAGAAAAGAAAAAACTCGTATTTCAAATTTTCCTGGCCTCGTTTCGATTTGAAACCAAAATATATTAGAAATATTGAAAATGATTGTGTTTAACGCGTATGAACTGACGTTGTTTCACGTGTCATTTTGTAAGCATAGCGCCAGTTAACCAGACCAGACTTATCAAGAACTTATTGCACGGATTCTGGTGGAAAATATTTTACACTTTTACAGACTCCCAGGCGTGATGACAAATCAAAATAATTCAGTTCAATAAGTATTGTATATGCCCAGCTGTTTGTCATCAAAATTCTCTCTCTCTCTCTCTCTCTCTCTTTGTGTATTTTCTTTGAAAATTTTGCATTTACTTTTAGATACCTTTTATTTAGCTGACTAAAGAGTATAACATTCTTTTTTTTGACTAAACAGGGAAAAACCGAATAACAGTTCTCTGTACTTTGATTGATGTAGGAAGCAAGTTTTATTCGTATTTTCCCCTTTTTCATGTAATGGTTGTATGCCTCTAAAATTTTCAACTCTACACTTTTCAACGGAGAAGTTTCCTCATATATATAGCAAGCCCTAAATAGCCAAAAAAAGTAAGAAAATGAATAAATCAGTGGAAACAAACAAAAAATATTTAAAATGAATCTTTATTTTTTCTCCAGTGCCAAAGAGATATTATCAGTCAAACAGAGGGATACACATTTCATTACGTTTATACTTTATTATACACCTTACTGACATAAAACCTTACTACCTACACTTGTATGAACTTCTGAGGATAGAAAAAAGAAGGGCGAAGGGACAACGACCCAAAGGGGAGTAATAACAACTCAAGGCCACCATAAGATCTTCAATGAACGGTGAGAAAACCCCACACTCAACGGCAGGTCGGAGTCTGTCCCTGAACAAAGAGCAAGAGTTCACTTCGGAAAAGAGGCTTTTCAATGTTACTGCTCTGTATGAATAATATTTATATTTATTGTATCATGCCCTCCTGTCGGGACCGTAATTTGGCTAATAAAGTATTTGTATTTGTATTTGTAAATTTATAGAAATCGGAAATGGTGCATGCCTTACCGACAACATCTTTCTCAGAAAATTGTAATTAGAAAAAAAAAAGTATGGGTTGTATTGGAGACAAAAATGCCAAACTTTTAATTAATATCCCATTGTTTCAAATATTATTACCCTAAAAATTACAGAACAAATAATTTTAGAATATATAAAAAAGTTCTAATGAATTTAATAAACAATGTTAGATAGATTCAATCCCGGGATTCAATTTAACTATTACATAACGCGTAACGCAAGATTACAGAACATACATTTTTGTGTGATAAGGGGACAATAGTCTGATTTAACATTTGTTTATTTTATTACCCCAAAAATGTTGTAATTTGTTGAGAATATAGACTTAGGCGAATTTTTTTAAAAAAAGTGTTATTCTATTTCAATGCGACATGTTCTTGCTATCAAAATAACAATGTTGTCCTTGATAAAAGAATTGATCTTTACTGAGATAAAAACCATTGTTGACAATAATTAAGCATTTTGATTATGTAAAAATGTAACTTGATTAAAGTATTTTTTCAAGCTAAATAATGGAATTTTAAAGGACAGAATGAAATCGTGTTTGGGCGGAAACCATTTTAAAAGTTCCGAAATTCTGAAATTTGATTGGTAAATATATGAGAACTCTGCAAAGCAGGGATCACATGATCCATATCGCTAAACTAAATATCTTTGGTGTCACTCGATTTTTGGTTATCGCTAAAATAAAGGTCGTTCATTGGAAGTTTTCGTATATATTTTTTGAGCCGGTGAGTTAACATTTATTTGTTTAAATCAGAATATTTTTGTAGTTTGTCTCAGAATACATATCGTGTACCTAGAATATAATCCTCAAATTTGTTAAAAAAAAGTTAACTCTGGTTTTAGGTGAGTTAACATTTATTTGTTTAAGATTTCAACTTTAATGAGAATATTTTTGTAATTTTTCTCAGAATACATAGTGTTTTTACAAAATAATCCTAAACCTCCCCCCCCCC
>MJUU01052765.1:102705-117911 GCA_002080025.1 Modiolus philippinarum | reverse complement strand
ACCTTATGCAAATTGGCTACCAATGGGAAACAAAGTTTAATATAGGAGTACATTCAAAGATCTTCTTCTTTAAAACCATTTGGCCAGTTGGAAATAAACTTTGGCACAATACTTAATTTTCTTTAAATTGTGTCCTGCAGATCCATCCCTTATCCAAGATGCCATGCCATAGGGAAAATAGTTTAATTAAAGTTGGATCATATAACATAAATGTTTAGTTACATAGTTTGAAAATGAGACCCTTTAACATATAAGTTGATTTGAAGTTATGTATTGGCCATGGTCCAGGTGAGCGATACAGGCTCTTGAGAGCCTCTTGTTACTTTAAGGTATGCAAATGATTTTGATGTGAAATTGTATATAAGATAACCTATTAAACGGTTTTGGAGGAGATTTAATGCATCCACAAAATTAGCATGAAGAAGTAAATAAATTCAAGAGAANGTCCACACTTGTATGGAAGTATATTTGACATTATGGGGTTCGTGTATTTTCATTTAAACAAATTGTCTGCTATTCATATTAGTTCTAAATTCTTTTATTTTCCAAGTGAATTTACTTTTTTGAGCTCCTTTATTAATCTCTTTTTTTACTTCTCTTTGCCATTTGAACCAACGGAATGCAATGGAACTCAAATGGTTGGTTCAATTTGTATGTGTATGCAGAGATTGCTTTGTTCTTGCATATTGAAAGGAGAACAAAAGTGTATATGATCTCTGCAGTGCAATCACACGAATGTATGTCATGCATAAAAATACATGCATAACTACACTTTATTTGTAATATTAAGAAATATTTAACATTTTTGCTAATATTTAATTAAAACAAATACGTCCGAGTTATACGAATTAAATGTGACTGAAATACAAATGCTAGTATATTTATGTGGCATAAATCTAGAACTGACGGATAGTCAGAATACAAAAAGAGCAAGCTTCCTTTCAGATCTTTTGAACCAACATCAGAAAACTGATGAGAGACTGCTGGAAACTGTTCCAGTATTTTATTGGGAAAAATGGAAGAAAAATATGGTGTTGATTTACACTAACAAGTATCGGACTAAGGAGTTTCGGACTAATAAGTGTTGGACAAATGAGTGTGGACAAATAAGTGTCGGACTTGTGAGTGTCGAATTAATGAGTGTCGGACTAATGAGATGACCCTATTTACATGACGTGTACACATATGACAATAGGGACTTGATAATGACATTTCGCGCATGCACGAACACTGCTCACAACTACAAATCAGCTGGGTAGTCAAAGAGGCCGAAGTTTCTGTCAGAAAGGTATTTTATATCTATGTACATATTTCTTTATAATTATTTTCAAAACACATCTACAATTTAGTCACTCATTCGGTTAGAATAGAAGTGAGTTTCACTGGAGTACTGACAAAAAAAAATTATAATTCCCGAATTCGCCCTTCATGATATTTATAGAGGTCACAAGTACACATGGGTAGGAATAAGTACAAATAAAACTTTTCCAAACTTTTAAGGCCAGTACTGCATAGCAAAATATCAAAAATGGTTTGTTTTCTGTGCATTTTTTTCTGTGCGTTTCCAAAAAAAAAAAAAAACAAACAGTTCGAGATGCCCCCATGTTATACAAACAGTGAGACATTTAAATCCTTAATACCAAGGTAGTAATAACAATACCCACCGACACAGAAATATTTCAAACAAAGCTTGCTAGATTGTTTTACATAAACCCTACATCATAGAACCTTGCACTGTTTCTTTTCATGTATGCTGTCTGACTCTTAACCTATTTACTACCTTTTCTTGAAAAACAAGTCCGACTAGTGCGGGGCATTTTCTCATTTCTCTCGACATCAAAAATAAAACTTTCTTACAAGATTTGTTGAAATATTTCCTTGAGAATTGTCAATGTTATTTTTGAATGTTTAATTTGACGTTGGGTCATCTCGAACTGTTTACCTGTCTTTGTTTATTTTTAGGTGCAAACATGGAGAAAATAGTCCTATTAAAAAAATACAATATAAAACCTTGCGGTGTTTTTGTCTCGCCTGCGACGAATGTCCCGAAGGCGAGACATAGTGACCAAAGATACCTTCGTCGGCGTCGGAGTCAACATTTGGTTAACCCAAATGTTAAACTTTTTTTGAACTTCAATAACTTTCTGAAATCTTGCTCAATATCAATGAAATTTTGACACAATATTCAGTACAACTCAATTATTGAATCCCAAGTATGTTTTTGAAAAAAAATAATTCCAATTTTTCTGTATTTTGCCATTTGTTGGATTTAGTTTTTTCAATAATTTTTTTTCCACTATATCTCAACACCTACATGCCATAGAGGGATGATAATTGGTAAGTGGTTACATCTTTAGTACTAACCAACATCCATACCAGAATTATGTCACCTTGTCCTATATTTTCCGCATCAATGAATTTGACTAAATTTTCAACACCTTGGTCCATAATATCGACAAAGTTTAAACAAATTGAAACTCAGGAAATTAATTTTGATATATATGTTGCATGTAGTCTGTAGATAAGCAATAATCTTTCAGGATTTTATTCCGGTTCCAACTTTGGTAAATTTTCTGAAAATGTCCAAGACTAACAATTTTTGAAATTTTTGCATACAATCAAATATTTTAGCAATTTTTCACACCAGACAAACTCTGAAAACAAGAATAAAAAATATGGTTCTAATTTCGGTAAATTTCCTGCAACTCTCAAAGACCAGCAGTTTTTGGGTTTTCTTGTTAACAATCATGCTTTTTGATTGAATTTTAGTGAAAACAAAAATTTTCAATGTTTAGATTTCAAAAATTTCCTGATACTCCAAATGGAGTCAAAGACAAGCAATTTTTTGAAATTCTTGTAAGCAACCATGTTTTTTGGATGAATTTTTGTCGAAACTAATATATCCAATGGTTAGATTTCAAAAATTATTGGTTCCAATTTTGGTAAATTTCCTGATACTCTCAAAGACCAATTATTTCTTAGAATCTTTAAGTAACCACATCTTAATATAGGCCAAATTATCATGAAAGCGGAGTAAGCAGGCGAGACACTAGGTTCCGCAGAACCTTTACGAATTATTTCTTTTGACGTGCAGCGTGAGGTCCTATCGTATGTGTCCAAAAACCCGTAGCAAATGGTTTTCACAAGACACTGTCATACAGTTTGTTCTCTGGTTTAGAATTATACTCACAAAAATGAATTTTAAGTATTTTACACTTCACTGAAGTACCAAATCTTCAATGAAAGCAGAAAAACCCTCAATGAACTTGCAAAATCGTAGACAAAACGTTTTAGATAAAAACGTAGTGTTGTATCATTCTCCAACAGAAGATCCTGCTTTTCAAGAACGCTACTAAAATCAAAAGTTTGGGATTTATTTTTCCGTCGCTAGATTTCTGATACCTGCAGTCTTTTAGTAATTTTACTCAATATTTCCAAATATATCCATAAATAGACATCTTAAACATCGTCTTTTTGACACTCTCTCCTGAGAAGAGAAGCTATTGTTATGATTATTTCTTTTGTCATTGTATCTGACTTGTTTCACCTGGTGGGTCGTCTCGAAATGTTTTCATGCCTTTGTTCATTATCTCGAAAACCATGAAATGGCTGGAGAGATGTTAATATGACAAGAAAAAATCACGTGATGCTTTAAGCCTATAAACAGCCCTACAAGATGATCTTCGTACCTCCGATAAAATATAGTGCGCAAGTTTCTTTCAAAATCGTATACATTGTGTATTTAAGTTATATTTCTTCATTTTCTTGAGTTGAATACGGTGCTGTTATATTAAATTGAAAACAATATGCATGTTTATCAAAGTACTCGTTTTATATTGCGTCTCGGATCAAGGAGCCTGCCGCGCAGTAATTTGTCAAAGATGGAAATGAAATCGACATGCATACGAAATCACACAATCCGATTTTTTCACGTATTACGAAATTACTTAATACATACAGACGGATGCAGCAATTCTTTGGATGACTACGAAGTTTTGCCACGTGTAGATTTTCAGGGCTTTCGAGTTTTAGCTCAATCGGAGCTTTGATTTTTATACTATATACGGGGAATTGCTCACCGAAGTAAAAAAGAAAGGGACAGTGGATTAAGTTTTTCAGTAAGATTTTCACATTCAAAATTGTAACTACTCGTGCAAAATCCAAGTTTCTTAAATGGATTCGACCAATTATATGATGAACTTCGTTTTTAGCTCACCTAGCCTAAAAGGCCATGTGAGCTTTTGCCATCACTTTGCGTCCGTCGCAAGTCCGTCCGTCGTCCGTCAACAATTTCAAATATCTTCTCATCTGAAACTGCTGAGCCAATTGTAACAAAACTTGGCCTGAAGATTCACCAGGGTATGCAGTTTCAAATTGGTGTTCAATTAGTTGGAAGACCAAACAACATGGCCGCTGTTGCTAAAAATAGAATATAAGGGGTAAATTGCTGCTTTTTGCAAATTAGTCAAAAGCCGTTACAGATATCAAAAATCTGACAAAGTAGATGAAATGACCAGCATGGAAAGATCTACCCGCCCTGCAATTTTTAAGAAAATCTGCAATTTTTTTAAAAAAAAAAATAGAAAATCTGAAAACCTGTCTTGGAGTTATTGCCCCTTTTCCGTAAAATTTTCTAAATTTCGATATAGTTTATTCTTTATTAGAAAAACTATAACAGGAAGAAGTCAACTTTATATTGCAAAAATGTTCACCATACCAAGATCTACACACATGGATTTTTTAAAGAAAATCTAAAAACCCATGAAGGAATTATTGCCCTTTATTTGTTAATTTTATACATTTTGTCCTATATTCAAAAATCTTTTCCTCTGAAACTGCTAAGCCAATTGTAACCAAACCTGGCCTGAAGCATCACCAGGGTATACAGTTTCAAAATTGTGTTCGATTAGGCAGAAAACTAAACGACATGGCCGCTGTTGCTAAAATAGAATTGAATTGCTGTTTTTTGCAAATAAATCAAAAACCGTTACAGATATCCAAAATCTGACAAAGAGGATGTCATGAAATCATCAGCGTGGCAAGATCTACCCGCTCTGCAATTTTGAAGAAAATCTGAAAACTCATCTTGGAGTTATTGCCCTTTTCTCTGTAAAATTTTCAAACTGTTGATATATTTTTATTAGAAAAACTATAACAGATAGGAGTCAACTTTTTATTGCAAAAATGTTCAGCATATCAAGATCTACCCACATAAAAACTTTGAAGAGAATTTGATTACCTATGCAGGAGTTATTGCCCTTTATGCAATTTGTCCTATATTTAAAAAAAAACGATTTAAGATAGAGGTTAAGTTTCAAAAGCAAAAGTGTTCAGCTTATCAAGAACTAAAATTTCTACATATGATCAGCATGTTCAGATCATATCCAAGATGGCTGCCACAGAGGAACATAGTTTAACAAAGGACTGTATGGGACAATGTTGTATATTGTTACTTCTTGAAAAACCGTTTTATACATCAAGATCATATTAACTAGGCATTGTAGCATAATGGTCATTAATAAAATGTAGGATTTTAGTACTGATCATAAATCTAAGATGGCCGCCACTGCAGATCTTAGTTTAACATTGGACCCTATGGGAAAATGTTGTAAATTGCTATTTCTTGCTATTTCTTGAAAAGCGTTTCATATAAATAGACATTGTAACATAATGATCATCTACAAAATGTTGTATATACCGTGTACCAATCAGAAATCTAAAATGGTCGCCACCGTGGAGCACATTTTAACATGGAACTCTATGGGAAATTTTTCTAAATTGTTACTTCTTGAAAACCGTTTCAAACATCAAATTGATATTAAATAGGCCATTTAACATGACACATTCAAATCCTATTTTATCAGTAGCCACCAGGTGAGCGATACAGGCTCACATGTGAGCCTCTGGTTTAAAACTCCGCTTGGGAAGTTTATTTATTAGTATTGGTTATAATAGTCTGAATCACAAGGAAGGTATATTTTTTTAATGATTTCTATGTCTAGGTCCATGAAAACTTAAATATATTTAAATATATAAGGGCTTGCTATATGGTGTGAGGCTCCTCACTGTGTTGAAGACCATACGTTGACCCTAGATGCTTTGTTTTTGGTAGTTTTAACCTAGAGATGGGATGTTGTCTCCTTGACATTTACCCCATTTCCTTTCTTTTTCATATTGAAAACACGGCATACAGTCAGACAGGAAACGAATTTTATTTCCGACATGAAATCATGTCGGAAAGTGCTAATGGAAATTTTAAAGATCCGATATGACTTCACACTTTCAAAAAAAATTTAAAAATGAAAAAATCAGATATAAACTCATATTTAAAATGCAAAGTCATTTGTTATAGGACTAGGAGAAAAAATGCACAGCATAATTCAAACGTCCTTTTAAATTATATTTACAAAATCGGGATGAGAATTTTACATATCTATGCAGTGCAAGGCTATAAAGCTTAGATTTTTTTCATAGTTTTGCCTGAACTCATGTGAAATCTACCTCCGTAAATAGGAACACGACTTTTTATGATGGTAAAAAAGTGTTTTAAAGCTAAATGAAGTACAAAATCTTCAACAAAGGCAGAAAATCTCACGTGAATTCTAGAAATTCACATCTTAAATTAGTAAAATTGCAAAATCAGATTAAGATAACAAGAGGCACTCAAGAGCCTGTATCGCTCACCTGGACCATGGCTAATACAAAAAGTCAAATAAACTTCTATGTTAAAGTGTCTTTTTTTCAAACTATGTTAAAAACCTTAATGTTATACGATCCAACTTGAATAAACTATTTTCCCCATTGCCTGTCATCTTGGATAAGGGTTGGATTTTAAAGAGAATTAAGTGTTGTGCCAAAGTTTATTTCCAACTGGCCAGATTGTCTTAAAGGAGATCTTTGAAGGTAATCCAATATTAAACTATGTTTCCAATTGATAGCCAATTTCATAAGGAGCAGACTTGAAGATATATTGTAATTATAAGGGGGTAGACCTGTGTAGGCCTAAACATTTCCCGCTCGTTTAATTTTCTTAATATTTTCAGTATTAAAACTACACATGTTCATGTCAATCAGGTTTTTTATTGAATATTGATAAATTGTCATGGATATTAATTGTAAAATCAGGTTAGCACAATTATTAAATGACGATGCATCAGTAAAAACATCGGAACATTGTGCCCGTACAGGTAATAAACTGACTAAAATTATGAAGAGTTCGGAACGGATTCTAGTGTTGCATCATTGGAGCGAGTTTACATGCGGGATGTAAACGATTTCGAGTAGTTGCTAATCTATGTATGTCTATAGATATTGATAGGCATTTAATTCAATTAAAAGCTAATAAAAACCTAACTGTGTATTATCTAGTACATGTGCAGTTTTGCCCCCCCCCCCAATTATCCATATTGCAACAGAAAGAGCTAATGGTGATCCTGAGAGCTTACGACAAGAAGAATCCAAAGAAACAAACCCTATAAAAATGAAATAAAAAAATCATAAACATAAACGCATCTGTTTGTTTTGTTTTGTTTTGTTTTTGTTTGTTTGAAAATGATCCTTTTCAAAATTGTACTATATTTGGTATTACAGGTATGTGAACAATCGAGTATCCTTGGATATGGGTTTACCCATTTCTTATCTTGTTATAATATAACTCGCCATTTCGTCTTGCGGTGGGATAAAAATATTCATTTTTTTAAAAATCAATTCAACCTGTTGAATTAAAAATTCGAATGTGACGCGAATAGGTTTTCATACAACTGTAATTTTTCTGAAATATACCACAATAAAAATATCGTTATAACGATATAATTTTATCGAGATAACGAAATATTTATATCGAGATAACGAAATAATTATATCGAGATAACGAAATAAATATATCGAGATAACGATATCAATAGATATTGTGATAACGATATAAAATATCGAGATTACGATTTATTTATATCGAGATAACGATATAATTATATCGATATAACGATATATATATCGAGATAACGATATAATTTATTTTTATTTTTGTTTCTTTGTAGGTCCCTAAATCGGAAAACCAATCTAGGAGTTAAGTCCTTTTCCGTAAAATTATCAAAATTTATACATTTTTTATTTTTCATTTCAAAAACTGTAACAGAATGAAGTGATGTGTAAATGGGGAAAATTTTCAGCATATCACGATCTACACTCTTAAATTTTGGAGAAAATCCAAAGGCCCATGTAGGAGGTATTGCCTGTTTTTCACTTTTTTTTGTTATGGGTTATAATTATCTCCCTTTAAATTGTTTTCAAATCTTCTTTGAATTACTTTTCTCTTTTATGTGTAAGAGAAATTCCCAGCTATCATTTTATTAAAACCATTTATTTGCTTCATGATCAAGGGAAAAATAGGCGTTTTTGTACAAATTTATACAATTTTTTACAAAAATATTTTTATAATCTTTACCTTAATATACATCATCATAATTTTTGGATATATTATGGTGTCTTATCGTCTGTGTGAGACATTCAAAGGTATCAAAGGACGTTAAACACCTCACAGTCAGTGATCTCACCAAACAAAGGTCTTGCATTCATACTGAAGCAGAAGCTGCTGTAACTTAATAAAGAATTAAATGAATTGTTGGTGACTTGTATGCATCTTGCATAAAAATTTGATAGATTTGAACCAAACATGGCATGATGGAAATGCTTATGAGATGCTTACTAAGTATTCTTACTTTGGTGCTTATCCGAGACAACATCCCATATCCAGGTTAAAACGACCAAAAACAAAACATCTAGGGGTCACCATATGGTCTTCAACACAGTGAGGAACCTCACACCATATAGTAAGCCCTTAATGGCCCCGAAAAGGTAAAAAAGTAAATAAATCAATGGAAACAAACCACATTCAATAACCCAAATTTCAAGAAACTAAAATTTTATAAGAAGACAAGGACAAGCCAATGACCAACATATTCCTGACTTGGGACAGGCGCAAAAATTGCGGTGGGGTTAAACTCGTTTTCTTGGATCCTAACGTCTGTCCGCCCGCCTGTCTATTTGTCTGTTCACCGTGTGAGGGGCAGATGTTATTAAGCACCTTTAACGGTCGAAAATTACAATCACTAGTAACAATCCACAAGCAAACTTACATCCGTAACAAGAAAAACACACATGAAAGACAACAGAAAAACGTAAATAACGATACGAACTCGGAATAGCCGGACTTGGTACCGGCACAAGCAAAAACTAGCGTTAGGGTTAAAAAGGTTCCTGGGTACTCAAACCTCATGTATATTTACTTCATATTCTGTCATTACCATATCGTCGTGTTGTGGGAATAAAATGCTTAAATTTATACGTTGCATTTTAGTTCGACTATCATATAAATCAATATTACTAAGGTCATTTCTCACCCTCGTTTTTATTGAAATGTTGTTAAAAAAAGTCGAAAACTGATTTAAAAAAACCAGAAAAACTGGGACATAACTTACATTCTTTACGTACACGTAATAGGGGATATTGAAAGGGTATTTTTCATGATTCCGTTAAATTGGCTTTGGGTCCAATGACCTGAAGATATTACAGAAAAAAGAAGGGAAACGGGGAATGTGTCAAAGAGACAACGACCCAAAGGGGAGTAATAACAACTCAAAGCCACCATAATATCTTCAATGAACGGTGAGAAAAACCCACACCCAACGGCAGGTTGGAGTCGGCCCCTGAATAAAGAGTAATAATGGCCTCTTACTGATACTGCCGATGTCTACTGAAATATATGGTGATTCTTTACCAAACCCTTCGGGGAGTTTTGAGTTTGATTTTTATTCCGTAGTGCGACAGAGTTTTACCAGCAGACCAGGCTCCTTGAGCTGGCCGACAGTTTAGCGGCGAGCACTCCTTGACCCATCTTTCTAAATTACCTTTTGTCTTATTCTTTCTTTCTTATGATTGGGGTCTTGGAGTTAGTAGTCTACCTGTATTGGGTTTTATTTTTATGTTAGTAGTCTACCTGTATTGGGTTTCATTTACTATAGGGAAATGGGATAGAGAAAAGGGGAGGTTTGAGTACCCATAAACCAGTTTAACCCTACCGCTAGCTCTTGCTAGTGCCGGTACCAAGTCTTCCTATAGTTGTCCACGTTTGTCTTTTGTTATTTTATTGTTTTTCTTGTGCGGTTCACTGGTGTATCGTAACATGTGATTTTCGGCCATTGTAGGTGTTTCCTGTTATCTTTTCTACATTAATAAATCCTGTTTAAAAAAATCAGGCGTAACGCGAATCCTTTTCCATACAATCGTAATTTTTCTTGAAATTACAAAACTAATCACATGGTTATAACGAAATAAATTTAACGAAATAACGATATATTTATATCGAGATAACGAAATAATTATATCGAGATAACAAAATAATTATGTCGAGATCACGAAATAAAAATATATTAAGATAACGATATAAATATATCGTCATAACAATATAAATAAACCTAGATATCAATTTAATTATATCGAGATAACGATATATTTTTTTTTATTTTTGTTCTTTGTAGGTCCCCTATGGGCTTCCGTATTATTCTGACCACTTAGTTATTGTGCCCACGTCTCATGATTTTATTATGGCAAGTTTTCTTACTATTGGCTCGATGAGTGTTTTTATTACAACTGTAAATAAATCATTTGATTTTACATTGGTGAAAATAAATAATTTGTTCGAAAAGCCCCCATCCCACCCCCTGAAAATCAAATGGTCATCCCCTTAGTCTTTTTGTCAGGCAATGGATGACAGCGGTTGTAAGAACACTGTTTATGTTTGTTGAAGATCCCGCGTCCATGGACATGGATCAAATGGTAAAAAAGCATGGATGTGGCGTTGCTCGACAGTAAGCAACGACGGTGCTAGGGACCGTCTTGAACTTGCTATGAGGTATGAGTAAAGCTCATTAGGCTTATTGTGACTTCAAGATGAAGAACAACAATAAAAGCGTTGTTCCAGTGCTTAGTATTGTCATGTATTTGTAGAGACTTTGTCTCATTTGCACTTACTCGAAATATATTCATTGTTAATTTTGGACTGGAGTTTGTCTCTCCTGCAGTGTGGAGTCCGTAAAAAGATTCCCCGTGAGAGAGATGTATGCTCTATAAACATTTCAGTTGTGGTGCACTTGTTCTTGAGAGAATTTCTCATATGGATGCGCTATCATACTTTTATATTTTGGCCTACTAGCGAAAGCGGGAGATTATGTAATGCAGTCCGTCCGTATGTACGTATGTACGTACGTACGTACGTACGTGTGTGTGTAGTGCTCCCCTATAAGAGATACAAATTTGAAACTTGACACCATACCAGAGTATGATCTGCACTAGTGCGCTAGGGGTTCGGAGTTTATGTAAAACGACCTAGGGGCCAATTATGGGCGAAAATGAATTTTCGCGATATCCAATAATTGGAGAAATTTCCAAGGTTATTTGGGCTAGGAAGTTGAAACCTAGGACTCGACTGGCATATTATGTAGCAACTTCACAGAGGGCGTCGGAATTTTTGTATGACCCCTCAGGGCATGGCATCTATAGGGTCCAAAAGAAAACACGTTCAGCTAGAACTCCTCTTACACCTCAAATTGCAGAAACCTTGTTCTAAGGGTATAATTAACACTATAAAAGTAATCTGTGCCGAAGGTTTCGGAATTTTGAAATTTGCCCTCGGGGCGGAATAATGAGCGAAATTGTATTTCGATTTATCCAGTAGTTTACGATATCTTCTGAAGTTTGTGTTTGGAAGCTGAAACTTCCTATGCGAGTTCCATTATGTTTATCTAATTTGCCAATAGTAGCGGACATTTTGTATGACCCTTGGGGCATGCCCTTAAGGGACCAAAAATGTAAAACTATAAATGTTCAGCATTATGACTGGAACTGTATGTATAATTTTCATTTTGTGGTTTACAATTTCTGAAGTTGTAGACCAAAAATTAAAATTATGACATGGGAATAACTTAAATTGCTTTTGGAATCCATGATAAGAATTTTGACTTCGGTGCAAAATTTGGAAAATTTCCTAAAAATGTGAAGTACCAATAATTTTTGAAATTCTAACATAAAATCATTATTAAGCATCTCTTTAATGTCATCAGCTAGTATGAAGACTTTGACATCCAAAATATGATTCTTATATTGGTAAATTTCCTGAAACTCTCAAAGACCCATTACTTTTGGAATTTTACCTAGCAACCATATCTTTTTGGTGCCTTATTTTATCAGTAATCATTTTCAATAGTCAGATTGCAAACAACTTTGATTCTAATTTTGGTAAATTTTCTGAAGTCTTAAAGACCTGTTTTTTTTTTTTTAAATTCAACCTAGCAACCATATCTTTTCAATTCCTAGCAACCATTTCTTTTTCATTTCCTAACACTAATGATGATCATTTTTAATAGTCAGATTGCAAAAAAGCTTCGATTCTAATATTGATAAATTTCCTGAAAGTCTTTAAGACCTGATTTATTTGGAATTATACCTAGCAATCATATCTTTTGCCATTCCTAACAGTAATGATGATTATTTTCAATAGTCAGATTGCGAAAAAAATTGGATTTTAATTTTGGAAAATTTTCTTTAACTCTCGAAGACCTTTTATTTTTTGGTATTCTACCTAGCAACCATACTTTTTTCAGTTCCTTAACAGTGATTATTTTCAATAGTAAGACTAAAAATGTGGTAAATTTCATAAAACTCAAAGACCTGTTATTTTAGGGAATTCTAATCCAGCAACCATATCTTTTTCAACTCCTTACAATAATTGGAATTGTTTTCAGTAGTAAAACTGCAAAAATCTTCAATTATCCTCTCGCCCAACGGAGTTGGGGAGGGAATATAGCATCTAGCCCGTCCATTTGTCTGTTCGTTTAGGTTCATATCTGAGAAACTACATGTGGCACACCAATCATCTGTGGTCAGTGGATGCATCTTGGAGAGTGATGCTGTTTCAGATAATAATTGAGTCACTCTGACCTACATTTTATGCTTCAATGACTCCGATTAAAGTTTGCGTTACGCTCCATATATCCGAGAAACAACACATGGCACATCAATCGTATTTCGACAGTGGATGCGTCTTGGAGAGTAATACTGCTTCAGATGATAATTTGGTAACTCTGATCCACATTTTATGCTTCACTGAATCCGGTTAAAGTTTGCATTAAGATTCATATCTGATAAACTACACATGGCACATCAATCATCATTGGTCGTTGATTGCATCTTGCAGCTTCAGATGATAATTGGGTCACTTTGACCTACATTTTACACTTAACTTGACTTGGGTTAAAGTTTCCATTAATGTTTATATCTCAGATACTAGATGTTGCACATCAATGATCTTAATGTTCGGTGGATGTACCTTCAATATTTATACATCTTTAGTAAATATTTGGGTTATTTCTTGACAGCGGGCGCGGGGATTAGCTGTAGTTTGCGACTGCTCCCACTTCTATTTTTAAATGAAATTTATATTGATGATTCCTATATATGAAAAAGAAAGGAAATGGGGTAAATGGCAAGGAGACAACATCCCATATCTAGGTTAAAACGACCCAAAACAAAGCATCTAGGGGTTATCATACGGTCTTCAACACAATGAGGAACCTCACACCATATAGCACGCCCTAAACGGTACCAATAGGTAAAAAAGTGAATAAATCAATTGATACAATCATATATATACATTTTCAAAACCAAACTCAGTTCGCTGTCACTTGATTGCTCTTTATTAAGGGGCCAACTCCGACCTGCCGTTGGGTAAGGGGTTTCCTCACTGTTCATTGAATATCTTATGGTGGCTTTGAGTTGCTATTACTCCCCTTTGGGTCGTTGTCTCTTTGACACATTCCCCGATTCTCTTCTTTTTTTTGTATTAAGTATTGGTCCCAAAAATGTAAGCGGGGGATTGCAATCTATGATTGACCTTTTTATCCCCGCACTTTCGACTCTGTCTGTCTGTCCATCCGTCCGTCCGTCACACTTTTTTGTGACTCAGACCCCTTCCACATTTTTGGGTTAAGGGATTTAATTTTGATGTAGAATTGTTGCATATAGTCTGTATATGTGCAATAAGCTTTCGGATTTTTTATATTGCTCTTGGTGCAAACAAGAGGTCCCAAGATGTCAATTTTTACACATGTGGCATTTGACACAAACTCCTCCTACAATTATGGATTTATGGATTGAATTTTGTTGTAGTTGTAGTATAGTTGCACAATAAGCTTTCGGATTATTGATCTTTATCTTGGTGCAAACAAGAGGCCCAAAGATGTTGATTTTGACAAAGGCCCAAAGATATGGCATGTAACACAAACTCCTCCTACATTTTTGGATTTAAGGATAAAATCTTTATGCAGAATTGTTGCATATAATCTGTAGATTTGCAATAAGCTTTCAGAATTATGATTCCGAATCCAAATTTGGTAAATTTCCTGAAATTGTCAAAGATTCATATTTTTTCTAAATTTGAGCATATAATTATGTATATTAGCATTTTTTTTTAATAGAAAATGAGATTTTGAATAATTAGAATTCTAAAATGCCATTCCAAGTTTGGTAAATCTCCTGAAAGTCTCGAAGACCACTTATTTTTTTGGAATTCTACCTAGTAACCACACTAAAATAACTTGTTTAGTTTAGGACAAACATTTTAACTAAATTGATTTCAAAAATATTTGATTCCGATTTTGGCAAATTTCTTGGAAGTCTCAAAGACCACTTACTTTTTGGTATTCTACTTAGCTACCATGCTTAAATAGCTTCCTCAATTTAGGACAAACACTTTCATCAATTGGATTTCAGAAATTTTTTATTCCAATTTTGGTAAATTTCCTGCAAATCTCAAAGACTACTTTTTGGAATTCTACCCAACAACCATAGTAAAATTATTTGTTAGGTTAGGACAAACATTTTAACTCGATGGATGTCAAAAATATTTGATTCCAATTTTGTTAAATTTCCTGGAAGTCTCAAAGACCACTTTTTTTTTTTTGGAATTCTACCTAGCAGCCATACTTAAATAGCTTCTTTTATTTAGGACAAACACTTTTATCAATTGGATTTCAAAAGTATTTGATTCCAGATTTGTTATATTTTCTGAAAGTCTCAAAGAACACTTATTTTTGTCTCGCCTGCGACGAAAGTCGCTGAAGGCGAGACATAGGTATAGCAATCCGGCGACGGCG
>MJUU01052765.1:77415-101900 GCA_002080025.1 Modiolus philippinarum | reverse complement strand
TTGTCGGACCAGAGGACACTTGCATGTCAATAGAAAATCTTTCAACCGGTCTTTAAAGTATAACATTCCTTGCTTTCTTTATTAAATTTTTGCTTAAGAGTACAAGCTTTATCCAATTTTGACTATGAAATCGCAAATGGCTGACTTCTGATTTTGTACATCAGAACCGGAACTGAGAAAACACGATTTTTTTTCCTGATTTTTGTCATAATGGTCCGGCAAGTTCACTTTCGGTCTGGCAATTTTTGTTTGCTTGTCGGACAAAATGACCGGCAGAAATTTTCAACTTTCGGAAAGCCTGCACGTTAAGTTTTTCTGCTTAAGTTCATTTCAAAATAACTAGAAGTGGTATGTTGGTAATATTTGGTATGTAGGTTGGTCTTGGGTAGTACATGTCAGTCTGGCAGGTGACTTTTGTCCTTGACCTCAATTTCACAGTCTAGTGAGCATGTTCACTTTTCTGATTAGTTCACTTAGATTTTACATCAATTTAGAGTCCAGCAGGGACAGGCGAGACATCCTTTAGGGTCATCGCTTGTTTTTTTTTTTTGAATTCTGCCTAACAACCATATATCCTTAATTTTTTTTGTAAAAATAACTACTATCAATAGTTTTTTTCAAAAATATTGGGGAAAATTATGCCCAGGGGGTGTCTAACAGGGAGTGCGGGGAAAGCTGTCGTTCTGACAACCTCTAGGTTTATGTTATTTTTTGGAAATCTAGATTTGTTATTCTGACCACCTGTTTATTGTGCCCACGTCGCATGATTTTATTATGCCAAGTTTTCTTACTTTTTGCTCGATGAGTGCTTTGTAATTGTTTAAATGTTGTGATCGTCTTCTATTGGTCTTTTCGTCGGGCAATAGATTACAGCGATTGTAAGTGAAGTTTATGTTTTGTGATAAGAGTTTCTGATGGTACATTATTTGTACACAATTTGACCTTGACCATACCTAGGGACAATTTTTGTCTCGCCCATGACTAAAGTCGCGGAAAGCGAGACATAGGTGTGCAAAGTATGACGGCGACGGCGGCGGCGTAAACTCGAGTTATTTTATAGAACCCTTTGTTGTAGGACCTTTATATTTGGTCCATAGGTAGCCTACGACGAACCCTATCTGGCGGACACAAAATCATGTCACCTTGACCTATATTTCGCGGTCCAGTGACCAGGTTAAGTTTTTTTGCTTAAGTCTGTTTCTCGATAACTACAAGGTATAGGTCAATGATATTTGGTATATAGCTTGGTCTTGGTTAGTACATGTCAGTCTTTTGACCTTGACCTCAATTTCACGGTCCAGTGCCCAGGTTAAGTTTTTTTGCTTAAGTCTGTTTCTCATTAACTACAAGGTATAGGTCATTGATATTTAGTATATAGCTTGGTCTTGATTAGTACATGTCAGTCTGCTATATGGCTTTTGACGTTGACCTCAATTTCATGGTCTAATGAACATAGTTAAGTTTTTCTGATTTGAACAGTTTCTCAATTACTGTAAGTGGTGGGGTAATGATATTAGGCTTTTAGGTTGCTCTTAAGTAGAACAAGACTGTTTTAGTGACCAAACAGGGACGGGCGAGACATCTATTAGGGTCCACTCTTGTTTAAAAACTTTCAACTTGCTTTTAGAAGTTGACTTTCAGTGGAATGGTGTTTATATTTCGTATGTTACTTCCCTATGAGAACAACACCGGATATGTGAACTAGGACTGGTAGCATCAATGGAGAAAAGCATTGAACTGTTACCGTAGCTTAGTACCATGTTTAATGTACTGTAAGTTAATGCTGTTCTTCGTTAATGGTACCAGTCCTAGTACAAGTATCCGGAGTTATTCCCTGGAAGCGGATCAGAGCTTTCTGGAAGTGTCATAATTGTAGACATTTCGACATCGACATATCCGCGAGGCCAATGAAAAAAATTATCCATGCTTTTAGAAGTTATTCTTTTCACTATTGTCCATGTGCGAATCGAGAAATTCGTAATTCATGTAACCTTGCGATATTTTATTTATGTTCCTAGAGGTATTGTGGGTAAAATATAGACGAAAAAGAATGATTTTTATGGAATGAGGGTAATTATAGGTTACAAATGCGCAATTATTTACAATGCATTTTCCATAGGGGGTTCCCCTGTTTAGCTATAAACTAAAAATAGACGAAGGCTTTTTTTCATCCCGAGGGTCCTGAAAATAACAAGTACTCATACAGATCTTTCGAATTCCAAAATAAAAAATGGGGGGTCATGCGGCGATTCTTGGTGTAAATTGAGGCTCAAAAAGGGGTATATTCAAAATAATAAAATATTTTTGTGTCGACCAGATCCCTTAAAGGTCAAATTATCACCTCTGGGTTACATTGTTGAAATCAGATTTGCTGTAAACCGAATTGTAACATTACATAGTATTTTATCTTAAAACATTTCATTTTATTATCCACCAATCGTAGGAGTTGTAGTGCGTAATACTGAATACAGCTTTGGGTTCAAAACTGGATCCCTGTCAATAATTGCGCACATGATACCTATGTTGACGGTCTCCAGTTTGGACCCTTAATAAGTTGCCTTAAACATGCGTCGAGAAATTATCTAACCTCTGTACATAAAAAAAATTGGTGTTCAAAGAATCTAACAAAGAAGCCTTTTAATATTAAGGAATAAGTGTGATTTAAGACATTGTTGAAAACCGATTAGAATTGAAAGAGGTAGTCAGTATTTAGTGTTAATTATCATATGCCTATGCTTTTTTGACACTACAATGCTCTACTTCCATGTTATCATATGTGTTTGCATAGATGATGCGACTTCAATTTATGTCAATGCTACTATCAATTTATGTTCATTTTAACAACTGCTACTAAAAACTGGTGTAATCCAATAAACAACTAATTCATATTTAACATGACTATTTGACAAATATATGTCATTCTTTATTCTTTTTTAGGCATTTTCTAAAATTAATCAACAATATTATATTTTTCTTGTTCATTTGTCAGGCTCAATGTTTTCTAAAGCTTTCGGAGTACAAATAATTGCTTTGAAAGCAATACTCTAGCGCTTGTTTTAATTACAAGCATTTTATGGTGAGATTTAACACAGGCTTTGTATAAAAAAATTTATCAACTGAGTATATATATATATACTTCGAATCAGAAATTTTTATAGCCATATGAATTTTGTGTATGTAATTTCCGTTTCAAAATCGGACACCCGAACATCTTGTTGATGTTAAGCCGTGTGTTACGCTGAATTGGCTTTGTACGTGTATGTTCATTGTCTGTCAATCCGTACGTCAAACCGGTCGTCCCTACATTTGCAGAGAATGTGTGACTTTAATTTATGTCAAAATGGGTCTCTATGTGATACCATGCAATGTTCTTTCAAAACAAATTGAAACAATTCTATCAAAATTGATGAGAACTTGCAAAAAAAAAACAAAAACAAAACAAAACAAAATAATTTAATTTGAGAAATCCAAAAGTTCTACTGATTGCATCGGCGAATGATTTATGCAAAAAATCTTCACAGCGGTATACCTATATGCTAAATAAATAATTTGCTAATTTCCTCTTTTCAGGTCTCTTTTTTTGTGGATTTCAAACTATCATTTCGCCTCAAATTACATGTAAAAATTAGTAGGTTTGTCCTTTTCTTCTGAATAAAACACCATTTTGTTTATTAATAAAACGAAAAACACAAAATATTGCATTAATTAGATATTCAAAATGTCAGAATTCTGCCTTTTTATCTTAAAATGTTATACGTTTCTCATTTCTCCTAAAATAATCAAAAAGTGTTTAGTTTTAGTTTCAGTAATAATCCGGATTCCTTCAATTCTTAATAGTATATCAAGTATGATTCTGAATCCTACAAGAAATTTAGTAGGATCAAGAATCCTCCTTGTATAAATCAGGATATCTCAATTTCTCCCCAATTTGTACTTGGAGGATTCTGGATCCTACTGGATTCAAATTTGTACTCTTAACATATTCATATATACATGTTTACAGATTAATTGAGCTGTTATGGTAAGATGAGGTATGTCTTCCATATCCCCCATGTTATGTATGTATTTATATGTTTTTGTTATACTATGTTGCACATTTAGCGCCTTCGTTTAGAAGTAAAATTATCTTAAATCTTGAAATATAGATTTAGCAATTTACCAGTTATGCCGGTCCTTTACTTCATGTTGCCTTACTTCCAAAATGTATTGTGACAGGGATGTTTGTCAGATTTTTCTTATTTTTTACCCAAGAGTATAATAACCCCAAACGTGACATGCAACCTCTACATCATAAGATGTGTTAAACTTCCTTTTGTCAGTCATGTTCTCGTCACTGACGAAAAGTGAAATTGTTAACATTGCAGCGTTGCATTAATTTTTGCCATTAGTTGCCAATATCCTGTAGTAGTCGAGTGGGAGTATCTTTTGCCCACCAGCGAATGAAACCTCTTGTTATATAAGCATTGGTGATATTACCAAAGGTTGGAAGTGAATTGCCTGAAGAGTCTCCATGTTTGTAACGACCAAAAAATTTACCTCTTCAGCATTTTTCTTTAACTTCAAGATAAAAGAATATAAATGCATTTATATACCACATTTTTTTTCTAGAAATCTGTTGATAATTGTGTTTTCGAACATTCGATAGATCCACTAATATCAATATAGAAACAGCTCTTAAAACACATATAAGAGAAATAACTTTAAAATTACACTAGATGACAAACCAAAATCCTGCAAAGCAGCAAACATTCCAAATACCATTCCATTGACTACAGTTACTGTCGATAAACTGATCCAAGCACAAAACTTGAAAAAGATAACTTATCCAAAGCATAATTGTTACATATCATTTTTATTGACAGCAATGAACACTAGCAATTACTCAAATGTAATTCGCATTCTTGTAAAATGGACAGCAATTTGAGTAGCTCTGAAATAACGAATTAAGCATATTATCGTTTTGTATTCCGTCAACAAATTACCAAACCAGATTCAGGAAGTCATTTTTATGAACAGGTATCGTTACAACTAATTTATTAAGTGGAATATCCGATTTTGCACATCTTGTCTGTACCTTCATTTTTACCGGTATAAGAGCACGGACAGGTTAAATTGAAGTCGGTAAGGTTAGGAATACAGTTTGCACATAACGTAGACCCATTTTTCGATAAATTAACACGATTTTGTTTAGTAAAAACAAGAAAAACGAGTATTTTCGTGAAAATCTGTAAGAATTTACATAAACGAAAAGTAGCAGGTTACATGAATTACGAATTTCTCGATTCGCACATGAACAATAGTGCTTTTGGTGGCAGGGAGTTCATAATAGACACCTGACTTCTTTTTATCACATTTAAAATGTTTTAAGACAATGCAAATACGAAAATGTATAACTTTCAAATATATTGTAAAATATCCGGTGAGCTCTATTGTCTTCTGACAACCATGTTTGTGAAGTCAGGGTACAAATATATTGTACAATATCCGGTGAGCTCTATTGTCTTCTGACAACCATGTTTGTGAAGTCAGGGTAAAGCCTCCCATTTGATTTGTGTTGTTGTTTCTAATATTAGTTTGCCTATTTGTAATTGAGTTGTTTTGTTTTACAGAAAAATGGGACAACGAACCTCCACACATGTTGCAAACGCATACCAGGAAGATATATATGTTAACCTAAATGGCGATCGCCAATACGTCACTCTTCGAAATGTAGAAGTTTCGGTTTCTGGAACTGTCAAGGGCAAATCAGTAGAATCATCTGTCGGAGTCGAAACTGAATATAATTGGGAATATGCAAATAAAAATGGTTATACTAAAATAGCATCCGGCTCATTTCTCGGTTTTTGTCCCGATACCGACAGAGGCACAGTATATTTGACAATAGTAACCCAAAATGGAAAGGTCGTATGCCACTGCTTCCCACTGACGGAGGATTATAGTGTGATTGTCAATAAGGATGGATACTTACGGGAAACTGAATATGGAAAAATCTGGGTGGAAAAATCATAAACAGGACGCAAAAAATATATACTTCCATGTGTTTACAGTTGGGTATGAACGAATGTGAAAGCTTTGCTCTGCGATGTTGTCATTATACATGTAGCCAAGGAAAAACAATAGATATCAAATATCAAATAATTTTATATGATTTCATCTTGTAAAAATTCTCATACCTGTTACAATAGAAAATTTCATGTTTTTGAAATCTAATTTATTCATGTAAAAAGACGTTACGCAATGATACTATAAAGCATTAGAATCGTTTTAGTTGTTTTTTAGCTGCCCTGGCTATAGCAAGGATGAGCTTTGGCCAACACTTGGCGTCCTTTGTCCATCTGTCCGACAGTCCGTCGTTAACTTTTCATCAAAAATCACTTCTTAAACTACTGGGCCAATTGGAACCAAGCCTGTCACAATACTCCCTGAATGATCCATTTAAAATGTTTAATATAGATTAACATTGGACAATATATATGGGAAATCCAGGTCTTTAATTGCATTTACCATTTGCCCAAATTTAATCAAACTTCCTTAGATCTATTAAAAACCTAGATCTATAAAAAAACCTATTATGGTCTATTAAAAACCTGTCAGGTTTGCACCTCATCCAAGACGGCTGCCAGCGTTAAGCTTAAACATTGGACCTTTCGGAATTGTAGTCTTTGGAAGAATACTTACCACAGACCACTTCACTAAATTTTCAACAAGTCGGAGCATATTTTGAAAATAGCCTAATGTAGTAACAAAATTCACTCCTTAATGGCCATACTTCTTTATTATACCAATCTGCTGTTTTTATTTTGTTTTATTTTTTTATCAATCTATCTCTCTATTTTATTATCGTTTCCTCAGAGATTGATATCAATATCAGTTTAAAAATTGACAGGTTCACCTAAGTTGGAGAGATTTACCCAATTGGATTTCGAAAGTACTTTGTCATGTAAACAAACGGGGAGGCGCTCGATTCATTGTCCTGGACGTCCTGCACAGTACCGTACAACAATCGGGATCTGTTCCGTCTGTACCGACTTCAGAGGTGGTGTAGTGTGAACAGTCCGCCATTAAAGATGGAGTCAAACGTAATGAATGTAGGAAAATAAATGTATTTAAGGAATTTGTAACACAACAATAAATCATTTCTATAAGATAATAAAGAAAATACTTAATCACAGCTGAAGCGAACTTAGAAATCATTTTAGAGCTCTTGATTTTTGATTTCTTCAATGAAAGATGCATGCATTTATGAAAAGACTTGTTTAACGAAATTCTTGTCAAATATTAATTACTAAAAAAAATAAAAACTCAATCAATTACGTTGGAAAATTCATTTTATATTGCAAAATATTTAGCCAGATTATCATGACCCCTTCCATATTATTGGAACATTTTTAAAAATATTATCAGCTTAAATAGTTAATTTTTGACAAGTTTTAAACCGGGTGTTAAACTTACAATACCTGGCATTTTACTACAACTAACAACTACGAGTTCTGTTGCACAATCATTATTTTTCTTTATTATCAACAAATTCGTCGCGAAAGTAGCTATAACACAATAGACGTCCATTTTGATATAAGTACTTCCTGTTCCAAGACATTCGATTTGCTTGTCCAGAACATTGTGATCGGAACATGTACAGCACAGAGAATCGAGTGCCCCCNCCCCCCCCCCCCCCCCCCCCCGGGTAAAATTAATTTGGTCAAAAGGGCCGGGGCATTCAAGTGTAATTCTTTTTAATACCACTAAATATAATATTGTAAATCTCAGTAAGATAAATTAAGATCTAAATGTGCCGAAAATCTCGTTTTAGAGACAATATTTGATTTACTATATGTTAAAATACTAGTAGAACATTCTAGAATAAAAATCCTTAGGTTGCATGGACCGGGTGTAAAAAATGAGTCAAATCATTCAATGTGCCATGCTCACAGGTACGTGTGGACAGGGCCATATAGGTACCCCATTGGTGCCTCTTCCCCTTTTTCATTCAAACATATTATTTTCTCAAATGTGGACCAGCATATCACAAATACCACTGTCACTAATTTCATATATGTAGGCCGAAACTTATTTGAAAAAGCTAGTTTCAGAGAAATTCTAACATGGCTCTTGTTAATCGTCAATGACAATGGCAGTCAAGCGTGATGGTTCAGGCAACGGTTTGTGAAGGACTTTCCATCGAGGAAAACATTGAAGGTCAATGATTATTTCATTGTATTCTATTTATGTGGATAAATTTCTAAAATTTAGATGACTGTCAAAATGGTTCAATATGACCTATCAATCCACGCTAAATTCATGGTTGGAAAATGTATAGTTTTCTCAAAAACGTCAAAGGCAGACTCCCCACCCACGTTACCATGTGGAGATATGGTCAGAAAGGGTGTTATTTCGTTTATTTTATTTACAAAATAGGCTTAATTTTGCAAGGTATTGATAAACTTTGATACTGTACTCATTTATGCAAAAAAATTCTATATAACTGATATTTTCTGCCCTTGAAGGATCAGGCAACGAACAACTTAGCTCGTGAAAGATGCTCGTGAAGGACTAAACTTTTGAAGAGACTTGTTTGTAAATTGATTGATTTATTAGTAAGGGTTTAAACACAGTGAGCAAAATTTCAGCTATATTAGGAAGAATGCAATTAATCAATTAAAAAATATTAGTTAAAGAAGAAAGAACAAAGGTGCAAGAGATAACCAGGACAACACTTGGAAAAGGTGTGAAATGGGTAGGAGAAGGAAATTTAGTCAAAGTGACTCTGCTCTCTTTAGAAAAAATATAGAAGAGGTCTTTATACTGCATGGAGCTTGGTGTGTCTCCGTTCAGTTTGACTAAAATGGTTCGCGGTAAGGCTTCCCGTATTATTACCTGACTTATCCGCATAGACAGGGCATTCCCCTATTCATCAACTGGCGACGCGCCCGGCAGCTCTGTAGACGGAGTCCCTGAAAACCAATTCAGGTGCAGGGAATTTGTAAATTAATATATGACGAATTATTAAAGTAAAATTAAACCTCATCAAATGCAAATTGGGCATCCACATATAACTCGTGAAATATGTAATGAGGTAAAATTTGAAGTGCATTGAAATCTTATACCTTTGTAAAACACACACTGTTTGGTTCAACATGATGAAGTCGAACTAAATTTTAAGCAATATATGCTAATAAGGATCAATTCAATATTTTAGAGAGCATTATAAGCTAGAAGTGGCATTTATATCTGATTTTTCGAAACTGAAGAAATATTAAGATAATGATTTATCTTGATCAAGAAGTTTTTAAACATAATATTGTATACGTTATCCAAAGTATTTGTTAGAATTTGTAAATCTATCATTTTATTGCTTAAACTGTTATAAAATATGATTTAAAACAAGAATGTGTCTCCTAAAACACTGAAGGAAAGTAATAAAAAAAACTTCAAATGCTTGTTTTTAGTACATTTTGCTTAGAACACAAGTGTTCTTCATACCGTCAGGAAACGGTTTCAAATGATAGATAGGGATCGAAATAGGTTTTTGGTACCATGATATTTCAAAAGCAATGGTTTGTTAAGCCGGTTTAATGGCTAGCCAAACCTCCCCTTCCATTGCAGTAGTGTCCGGTAGCAACTCAACAGCTATTGCCATTGAAAGGTCGGAGACAGTTAAAAGCAATGATCATCCCAGTATTAAGTAAAGAAATAATCTTTAATCAGAGTTTGGACCGAAACATCAAATTTTTCCAAAAGGGACTGATAGCCTTTAAATTTTTAATGATCGTATGAGGCGGAATTTTTTTTGGAAGACAAGATAAATAGGGCGGTCATTGAGGTAACTGTGTATAATGAGAAAGTTTCTATAATTTGTGTTAGCTCTCGCGTAATTGTAGAGATGATTGCTCTCTATATATTTCAGTTATGGTGTACTTGTTAGTGAGAGAATTTCTCATATGGATATACTATTCATACTTTCGAAATCTCACTATTTTGCAAGTTTTCTTACAGTCGACTTGATAAGTGCCCTGTGTTTGTCTATATATTGTAATCGTCCACTAGATTAAGACACTAGTGCTTTTGTCGGGCAAAGGATAACAGTGACTGTAAGAGCACTTTGCCAGTTTAATTAATGTTTGTTGACAATCCCGCACCCATGACCTGTAGCGTTGCTCGACAATTAGCATTCCGCTCAAACAGGTGCTTGAACTTACTATGAGGTATGAGCAAAGCTCATTGTTAAAGTCCTCATGGTGACTTCAAGATGAAGAACAACATAGATGCGTTGTTCTTTTGCTTGTTTTTTATCATGCATTTGTAGAGACTTTGTCTCACGTACATTTACTCCATATCCTTTCATTCACTATTTGATTACATGTTGTAAATAAAAAATGTATAATAATCGCACTTTATTTGATATTTTCCTTCTTGTCTGGCATCATTTACAGCGGAATTAATACATGAGATGATTTTATATTTGCACAACATAATGGGCAACCCATACTATTCTATCTTATTTTTTTTTAATCATCGGTGAACTTAGAGTTATATACTTTCATCAGCAGATCAAATATCAAATTGTCATTGGCGCGGTCAAGTCGATCCTTCACGAACCAAAATTTACGTTGCTTGATCCTTCACGTGCAAGAAAAGAGCTTTTTGGTCCAAACGATCCAAGCAAAACTTGTAATATAGATGTGACATCATCCTAAAGCTTCTTCTGACAATGTATTCATATCAGTGGGAATATCATAACAAATAATGACAAAAAGATAACTATCGTATCAAAATATAACAAAATGTGGGTATATGTCAATGAAAATTGCAAAGGGTAAGGTGCTGTCTTTTTCGTTTTTCAGAATACTGCAAGATATATTCGTTATCTTTTTACACCAAAATAGCCATTGATGACTACCATTTTGACAGAGTTTTAGTTTTTTTTAGATTTCATTTTTGCTTTTAAATAATTTTGCTATTAAAGTTCAAAAATGACTAAAGATCACTGATTTAGTCCTTCAGATCCATCATGCATTCGACGTAATACTTGACCGCCATTACCTAGTCCTTCACGTGAATTTTTCTCGATAAACGGTTTGATGCTCGCGTTTAATGTGTAACAGTACATCCCTGATAGACGCGGAAACAACTGTACAAGAATGGATGCAAGAAATTCTAATCCCAAAAATAACATGTCTTTGACAGTGACAGGGAATTTACTAAAAAGGAGAATCACACTTTCCAATTTCTTTTTGCTTCCAAAGGAATTTAATTGTATATTATTTTGCTAAAATATAACTACTATTATATGGAAATTTAGGAAATTTAGAGCCGTTTTCAAAATTTCAAAAGCTTATTTTACATTCTTATTTGCGTCGTATACAGCAAGATGCAAAGAGATCCCGTTTTCCTCAACAAAGCAAGTTTTTGTTATCCTTAGCTATAGTTTCGTACAGCAAATGTAAGTTTTCCCATAGAAATGCATACAAAGCTCAACATTCACAATAAGTTTTTGAAAATAAACCAAAAATCCCCCTGTTATTTGGAATTTTTCCTAAAGTAAAACCTAATTTTCTCTAGGAAATTCAGAGTTTCCAAGTACTAAACTCTAGATTCCTTCAACAAAAGCGAGTTTCCTCTGACTTAGAAGTAAATAAACAGGCAGAATCATATGAGTATAAAGTTAAATGCAAGTTTCAACTAGCAAATGTGGGTTTTCCTTAGAGAAACCTGTTTTTTCTGCTTGCAAAGTAAAGTTTCCTCCAGCAAATGGCAGCTTTCCTTTTAAAGGGGGGCAAGAGGGTTTTAGTAACAGCCTAACAGCGAACTGATTTTTCCAATAACAGATAACAGGGAATTTGAATTTTCTTGATACTTCGAATTATAGATAACAGGAAATTGTACATTACAATAACAGATAACAGAGAATAATACAATAACACTTAACCCCCTTGACTACCTCTTTAAAGTTATATAGAATGCTGAGGGTTCTCAGAAACTGATCGAATCAAAGTTTCCTCAAACAGAAAAAGATTTTGGACGGCGATTTTTTTCATCGGAAATACATAGTAGTCTGATATTTTCTATGAGATGAATAAATATATATATATAATCAAAGTTTCTTATGAAAAATATAGCAAAAACGCTAATTTGTTTTCCGGACGTTTCGGCCTTACGGCTTGTTTCAACGGAAGTTTATTAGATAGTTGACAATAGAAACGTAAACATAATAAATGTTACAAAAAATATACCGGGAAGACGGAGAAAAACGAAATAATGAAACAGACATATAAATAAATAAATAAATGAATAAAATAAACAAATCAAAATAAAAAACAAATACTGAAATAAAAACAAAATACGAAGAAAACAACTAAACACATAACCGATGACAAATATATAAACACATAATATAAACATACAAACACATAGACAAAGACCAAAAAAATAATTATAACAAACAAACAAATAGACAAAGACATAAACACATAAATATAGCAATTAAACATATAGACAAAGACATAAACACATAAATAAACAACAAAACAAACACATAATACAGGAAATAAACATACACGATTAACAGTTATAACGTACATTGTGAATTAATTATACCCCCGCTCCGTAGGAGAGGGGGGTATACTGTTTTACCCTTGTCCGTCTGTCTGTCCGTCTGTCCGTCCGTCCGGAACATCTATCGTCAAGGATTTCTCAGCTTGTGTATTTAGTAATGATTTGATATTTGGTCTGAAGCTTAAGTATGATGAGTTGTATCGTGTCTCCCCATTTCAAGTCAGTGACTTATCTACTTCCTGTTTGACGATAACTTTGATTTTGTCCCTTTATAGCTATATATTGAAATTTTTCGTCAAGGATTTCTCAGCTTGTGTATGTAGTAATGATTTGATATTTGGTCTGAAGCTTTTGTATGATGAGTTGTATCGTTTCTCCCTATTTCAAGTCCGTGACTCATCTACTTCCTGTTTGACGATAACTTTGATTTTTTCCCTTTAGCTATATATTGAAATTTTTCGGCAAGGATTTCTCAGCTTGTGTATGTAGTAATGATTTGATATTTGGTCTGAAGCTTAAGTATGATGAGTTATATCGTGTCTCCCCATTTCAAGTTTGTGACTCATCTACTTCCTGTTTGACAATAACTTTGATTATTTCCCATTATAGCCATATATTGAAATTTTTCGTCAAGGATATCTCAGCTAGTGTATGTAGTAATGATTTGATATTTGGTCTGAAGCTTTAGTATGATGAGTTGTATCGTGTCTCCCCATTTCAAGTCTGTAACTCATCTACTACCTGTTTGACGATAACTTTGATTTTTTCCATTATAGCCATATATTGAAATTTTTTGTCAAGGATTTCTCAGCTTGTGTATGTAGTAATGATTTGATATTTGGTCTGAAGCTTTAGCATGATGAGTTTTATCGTGTCTCCCTTTTAAGAGTCAGTAACTCATCTACTTCCTGTTTGACAATAACTTTGATTTTTCCCATATAAGCCATATATTGAAGTTTTTCGTGAAGGATATCTCGGCTTGTGTATGTAGTAATGATTTGATGTTTGGCCTGAAGCTTTAGTATGATTAGTTTTATAGTGTCCCCTTTTCAAGTCCATAACTCATCTACTTCCTGTTTAATGGTTACTTAATTTATCACTGCAACTATGCCAATGCCTGTTTCGTGTCCACACATGTCCTGTGTCCATGCTTGTATTATGTCCACACATATTTAACTTAGCATTGCCATATTGATTCAGGGTTCAATGAGCGGGGGTATAACTGGCTGCCATTCGGCGACAGCTCTTGTTATGACTTGTATTTTAACGTCCTTGTATATCCTAATTTCTTGATCCAGAAGGATTCCCGGACTTTCCGATAAGTATCATTTCCATACGCCTTTTCTATTTCAATGAAAAATCACTCAATGAATGTCCTTCAGAATAAAAATGCTTGGCAACAGTTTCTTGTTTTTTTGTTCTGATCATCGAAAAATCATAAAAAATCAATATATATATATATTAAGAAACTTACAGTGAAGTACATTCTTTACACCCACCATAGTTTTGTAAGTGAAATGAAAACCGAACCGTCAATCCAAAACGAATAATCCAAGGACTATGGCAACTTCGGAAACAAAAAAGAAGCAGAGACACAACATGAGTACATCACAGAAAAGGAAAATGAAGAAACACACACACAAAGATTAACAGCACGGACCCAATAAAAACCATGGGTGAGATCAGGTGCACCGGTAGAGTAAGCATCTCCTGCTTCTTATAAGACAGCCGCCGTGTTGAACATGTCAAATCCGATAGAGGATCATCAGTTAAGCTTCAGAGGGAAAGATCTGTTTTTTTTATTAGCCTGCCCAGTAAAAAAAAAATACTGTGATCCTGGAGAAAACTTTGTTTAAGCATTAGAATTCATTGGAAGCTGAATTTTGAATGCATTCTTTAAAAGGAAACTCACATTTGCTGCTGGAAATTAGAGTTTAATGTAGGAGAACTATAGACGAAAGTGGAGTTTCCTGAAAAGCAAAGTCTGGTTTCTCAGAAGAAATTTAACCCCATTTTTGCAAGAGGAAACTTGTATTTAGCTTCAGACTCCTAAGATATTGAGCTTTGTATGAAACTCACGTATGCTGTAGGAAATCAGGATTTGTTTCCCGACAGTCAACAAAACCTGGTTTTGTCGATGAAAACGGGGTTTCTCAGGATTTTAGTTAATTTTTGCTTGCTATATCCGTTGAAGCCATTCACCTTAACATTGCAGACAACAGAAGGCGACAAAGTCTGCCTTTAACATAGTGTGATTTAGGTGTTTGTTATGTGTTCCACAAATGGGCCGTTCTATTTTACCGTTATCAATCAAACAAAACAAATCAATTTAACAGAAATTTAATACAAGGTATATTGTGTTCTTTTGGGAGGACTATAAATAATTTTAAGTTTGGTTTTATCTAATCAGGCGACAACAACAACAACAACAAAAAAAAAACCAAAAAACAAAACAAAAAACAAAACAAAACAAAACAAACAAAAACTAGAGGCTCAGAGACTGAGCCTGTATCGCTCACCTGACAAAATGCCTCTATGCCATGCATGACCAATTATTACCAATGGGGTCTAATATTTAGCTAAGTTCTCCATTAGCACCTGTGTTTTTGTCTTATCCTATTGGAATAAGTAATTTTTGCAAAGGAGCTTCTATACACTTAGTTAAATTTGCTTGAACAGTTTCTGAGAAGATAATTTGATGAAAAGGACGGCTTTCTAACTGGGCTCCAATGTTAAACTATGTTCTGCAGTGGGGGGCCATGTTTTTTACCGGATCATAATGAAATGAGTAGTTTTTGTTAAGTACTTTCCGTACATCATTCCTCAAAAGTTTGGTTGAATTTGCTTCAGTGGTTTCAGAGGAGAAGATAAAAATGTGATTTTTCCCATAGGTTCTAATGTTTAACCTTAAAGTTCCACGCTGGCGGCCATGTTGTTTATCGGATCGGAACAAAATGAGCAATCTTCATAAAGGACCTTAAGTACATCATTCCTGTAAAGTTTGGTTGAATTTGCTTCAGCGGTTTCAGAGGAGATGATGAAAATGTGATTTTCCCATAGGGTCCAATGTTAAACTGAGTTTCGCTCTGGCGGCCATGTTTTTTATCGGATCGGAACGAAATGAGCAATCTTTGTAAGGGACCTTTAGTACATCATTCCTGTAAAGTATGGTTGAACTTGCTTCAGTGGTTTCAGAGCAGAAAATGATAGTGTGATTTTCCCATAGGGTCCAATGTTAAACTAAGTTCCGTGCTGGCGGCCATGATTTTTGTCGGATCGGAACGAAATGAGCAATCATTGTTAAGGACCTTTAGTACATAATTCCTGTAAAGTTTGGTTGAATTTGCTTCAGTGGTTTCAGAGGAGAAGATGATTATGTGAAAAGTTAACGGACGACGGACGACGGACGCCAAGTGATGGCAATAGCTCACACTGACCTTTCGGGTCAGGTGAGCTAAAAAACAAAGCAAAAGAAGCTATTCTATAAACTACTGTGTTTTTGTATTTGTTATGATTATGTTTTTACTCATTATTGAGACATACTATATCAAGCCAATCTTTTTAGAACAGATTTGAGCGGTCATAATGTTCCCTTTATGAGAGTAGACGAGCAGGTAAACGACACTGATGCTCACTGACTCACAGAGATTAAACAATATGGTATCCAACTTTTCATCGCCCGGACATCAACATTCTAAATTCCAAATATTTTTTTTCCAAATATTTTTAATTTCTTTTATTTTATTCTAAATTTTCCTTATTTTATACATTCAATGATGTCTGAAATAAGATATACAGTGATAGCGCCATTTAATACGTTGTAAACCTTTTTTCCCTTTTTCCACGAACTTTTATTAATTGGAACAGACTACCGGACATGACAGTAAAAGCCTCAACTGTTGGGATCACGTCAGTTGTCCAACAGTCATTAGTCCGACAGTCATTAGTCAGACGGTCAATAATCCGACAGTCATTAGTCCGACGGTCATTAGTCCGACAGTCGTTAAAGCCTTAGGTTGTTTGGTATTAGTTATTAAGCAGCCACAAAATTTTGATTTCGCTTTATGGTATGGTTGGCGGCGTCGTTGGCGTCTATGAACAGCATAAACTTGCTTTTAGTGAACGGATTATTATCAATTTTGGATTAAAGATGCAGGAGAATATAAAGTCATAAAGGGCTATAACTCTGTAAAACAGATAGGTGAGAATTCTGGCAAAATGATAAGATCAGCTAAAATATGTGATCAATAACTGTATGAATGCTGGATGAAATTAGATGAAAGACGTAGTTGTGGCGCCCACAAACAATTTTACAAAATTATGACTGAAAAATATCATAAATCTCTTACAAAGGGTCGATAATTTTGAAAACACCATTGCACAACTAGCGATTGTGGTAAAATAATCCTATAGAGCTTTGTTGCAGTCAGATCGAAGACTAGGACTCACATGTAAGCCTGTATACATAACCTGGTGTCTACTGATAAAATAAGATTTAACACAGGGTTGATGATTAATCTCAGGTGACGGTCATTTGGTAGTTAAGTCAGCCATCTGTTCACATCTGTTAGATTACTGTCATATTGTAATGCCTAGTTAATATCAACTTGTTATTACTCCCCTTTGGGTCGTTGTCTCTTTGACACGTTCCCCGTTTCCCTCCTTTTTTCTATTGATATAATGAAACGGTTTTCAAGAAATAGCAATTAACTACATTTTCTTATAGGGTCCAATGTTAAAGTATTATCTGCAGTTGCAGCCATAGTGGATCTATGATTGGTACTAATATCATACATTTGTTTGATGACCACCATGTTACCATACCTAGTTAATAATTATCAACTTGATGTATGAAACAGTTTTCAAGTAACAATTCGCGACATTGTCCCTGTTTATCTATTCCCCGGCGGCAGCCCTTGTTGATTTGTCTTTGTACAGATATGCAAAACTAGGTAAATGGACATCATGTTACCATGAGATCGGAACCTGTTTAAAATATGTACGAATTGTACTTCTTGATAAGCTGATCACTTTTGCTATTAAAACTTTACCTCCATCTCAAATCGTTTTTGAAATACAAGACAAAATGTATATAATTACGGAAATTTGACAAAAAAGGCAATAACTCCTACATGGACATTAAGATTTCCTTCGAAATTTCCAGAATTGAATATCTTGGTATTCGCAATAATTTAAAGCTGACCTCTGTCTGCTATAGTTTTTCAAATAAAGCCATATAAAAATTTTGAAAATTTTTCGGAAAAAGGACAGTAACTCAAATACGGCTTTCCCTATTATTTTTCAAAATTGCGGGCGGGTTGATTTTTAGTTCGCCTCAACTATTGGAGTACCCACGGCGTTCGCGTCTACGTCCGCGTCTGCGTCCGCGTCCGCATTTAGGTATATATCTTGGTAACTATGAAGGGTAGGATCATCAAACCTTGTATACAGATGCATCTTGGGCTATCTCACAGCCTCCAAGAAAATTGTGTCTCTTTGACCTATATTTTCCGCTTGAATGACTTACATTCAAGTTTACGTCCGAGTTCAGATCCCAGTCACTATACATGGTAGGATCATGTAACCTTACATATGCATGCATCTCTGATGGTAGGTCAGCATCCAGGCAAAATTAGGTCACTTTGACCTATATTTTCCGCTTGAACGACTTACATTCAAGTTTACTTCCGAGTTCAGTTCTCAGTCACTATACATGGTAGGATCATGTAACCTTGCATATGCATGCATCTCTGATGGTAGGTCAGCATCCAGGCAAAATTAGGTCACTTTGACATGTATTTAATGTTTGATTGATTTACATTCAAGTTTTTGGACGAGTTCAGATTTCAGTCACTATACATCGTAGGATCATCTAACCTTGCATATGCATGCATCTCTGATGTTAGGTCGGCATCAGGCAAAATTAGGTCACTTTGACATATATTTAATGTTTGATTGATTAACATTCAAGTTTTTGGATGAGTTCAGATCTCAGTCACTATATATGGTAGGATCTTGTAACCTTGCATATGCATGCCACTCTGATGGTAGGTCAGCATCCAGGCAAAATTAGGTCACTTTGACCTATATTTTACGCTGGATTGATTTACATTCAAGTTTTTGGATGTTGGGTGAGTTCAGATCTCAGTCACTATACATGGTAGGATCATGTAACCTTACATATGCATACATCTCGAATGGTAGATCAGCATCCAGGCAAAATTGGGTTACTCTGACAATGTGTCATAACGAGGCAAACTCTGTAATCGTTGATTACCTATGTTTAATATCCGTAAGGGTTATTTGCTAAAAAAAAAAAAAAAAAAAAAAAAAAAAAAAATTGGTCTACAGCCTTAATATCAACAAACTTGACAGTTAGAAAGTTCACCACGGTAATGGTTTAGGCCGAGTTTGGTTACAATTGGCCTAGCGGTTTTAGAAGATTCTTTAAATTGTTGGCAGATGGACGACGGACGGTGGACGCAAATTGATGGCAAAAGCTCACATGACTTTTTATGTCAGGTGGGCTAAAAAAGGGTTTTAAAAATGTTATAACGGGCAGATGGCCGACGGCCGAATGCAAGACGGCGAAAACAAAATCAATATATTTTAAGAGATATTACCTTTACGATTTAACAGAGCAGGATGCCTTCCACTGAAGCCCATTCCATGATACCCGTTTCCTTAAAAGATGTAGATATCTGTCAACATTCACTTTATTTGTGTCAGGGAAGTTAAAACATGGCTGGTGGACGAAGGAACTCTGATTTTCCTTTTTGTTATTGCTTTGGGAGTGCATACAGGTGGATGAATGAATAACAGATAAATAGTGATTAATGATTTTTTCGACGTCACTGTAAATTTACTTTCTCGACAACTTTAAATATGTCTCTATGGTGCAGATAAAATCCAAAACATTTGAAATCCAGAAATCGAAAGATATATAAAAGCTGATAAAGAACAAACAACCCAAAAGGTTGTAAGTGAAAGCCAAAATCAGCTAAGGACAGAGATTTGCATAAGGGAGTTAGTTTAAAACAAAATTTTCTAATTTGGATATTGTATGTTTCTAGATAATATCGGTGTACTGAAGAATGGAAGAGTGATTGCATAAGGGAGCAACCATTTGATTTTTATGGGGGGGGGTTATGGTCAAATTTAAAAAAAAGGGGCAGGACGGTTACCTTATAGCAAAAAAAAAATCCAGGATGACTATGCGGGTTAATCCAGGACAGGCTTGGAACAAAAATAAAAAACCAGGATAGAAGTTACACACAAAAAAAATCCAGGATGAAAAATTTGACCATAGCCACCCCATAGAAATCAAATGGTTGCTCCCTAATGCAAATATGTCCGTTTATTGATGTTATCTATTGTATTATTAGATTTATGTAACTATGTTTTAAATTAATATTTTTATTTTATTTACTACATTAGAACATGGTACATCAATTCAAGCAAAAAAATATTGATTTGTCAGGGCGCTTGCTCATGAAATTTTGGAGGAAACCTAGTAAGTTCTCTAAACTTTTCTTTTAGTTCGCATTAAGACAATAAAATGTCAAATGCAATAAAGGAATAACAAGAATTTCAACAAATTTTGTCAAAATTAAATTAAAGAAAGTTTATAATATATCATGGTGGATAGAATAAAAGAGTTCTGAAAGTTAAAGACAGTTTTCAAAAACCCGATAAGTGACCATCCTTTAGATATGCAGAAACATGATTTCACAGTAACTTCGGCATTTTGTTATTTATGTAGCTATTATTACATACAGTAAAATAAAATCACATTTCCCCTGGTTCAAATGGGTTTCTAGGTCAGGGTTTCGGAATATTAATTCAATCATGCGCATTTGATTTTGAGATAAATATGCATATATTAGGCCATCATCTGATTTGTTGAATGACATGATTCTAAAATACATTGTATATCCATGTTTTCATTCATAGAATGAAAATATATTAATTTTTAAAAATAGCCTTAAATATTTTCGACGATATCAAATTGAAGGCTTCCTTTCAATCAGCAAAATGTAATTGATTAATCAGCAGTATCATTAATATATATTAAAAACTACAAAGGCTCTAGGACTAACACTTCAGATATTCCACCTTTTATTTTGCCAATATCAGGAGAATAACTTTCCATAAGGTTTACGTTCCTCAGCAATCGGCTATCTTAGATTTTCTTATTTGGAAACCCTTTAACGAGAAAAGAGGAATGTTTCATTTAATTCATAATTTGTATAATGTCGGACTTATGACTGTCGGACAAATGACCGTCTGACTAGTGACTGTCGGACTAATGACCGTCGGACTAATGACTGTCGGACTATTGACTGTCGGACAAGTGAGATGACCTCCAACTGTTGAGGCTTTTAAGGCAGCCTTTTCAGCTAAGTCGCCTCTGATGTCTTTATCCTGCACCACTTTGTACAGACTGCACCTCTTTTTCCACGCTTTTGCAAATAGCCACAGCATTGTATATAGACATCACGAGCGCCTACGCAAACGACAGAAGTATTGAGTTCTAAACAGTTGAGTTTAGAAGAAGAAACCAAAGCGCTACATGATTCTCTGCGGTCAGCAGTCCTACCTTCTCTAGACGCACCATTATTTTAAAGAAACCATAAACGAAAACGACACAAATAACGTTGCGGTACTGAATGCGCATAAACAATATAGGGATTCATCTTTAAGTGAGGGACCGCCATTAAAGAGGGTAAAATCCAGAGGGAGCAGAGTATTTATTTTATATTGACCGAGGAACATATACTTAGATCGTACGCGGTGCGCTAGTGCCACACGAAAAGTTAATATATGTGACTATTTATTTTATTGAATGAGGAACATTCACAACGGGTACTGACTGTTTATTGTACCGGAACACTAGTTAATAAAGAGTGTTTACTTCGAACACTTTCTAATTTGCTGCAATGAGTTTTAATTGTTACATTTTTACAGATTATGTCCATGCCAATGTCCAGGCTTAAATATATTCAGAAAGATCAGCCGTATGAGAACTTTGAAAGATGGTTAGAGGAGAATTTCCCATCTAAACATCACAGGTATTTCAAAGTTACAAATTTTCATTTTTTGCGATTGCAAAAACAGTTTTGTTGGTATGCACAATGGGTAATTGTGGTACGAACTTTTCCGCATGGGCTAGTTTATCATACTTCTTATGGTATGACAGAGTGGCAGACGATGTCAAAAACGGTATGTTTTATTGTCCTTTTTCATCTTCATGTATGATTCTGATCTCAGTAACATTCAAGATGTATACAATAAAGGAACACTTATCAATTTACCAGTACGTACTTTTTTCCTGTAAGCCATGAAACTGGCGTTTTTGGCGTCGGTAGATGCTCTGTTTCCGGTTTCCTCAATAACTAAAGTTCCAGTTAACCAATCTTTAACTAAAATGATTCATATTTCTTGGCACTCAGGGGGTTGTGTGCATATATTTCAATATTGGATCAGAAAGCCCCAATTTCGGTTTTTCAATATACACACAAATGTCAGTTAGAGTTTGATGGAATTCTTTTCAATTTGTATTCTTCATAATTTCTTCCCGTAACTGATGTTCTGGTAAGTTTTGCTGTTCTGGATTTGAATGTGCTCAAAAGAGTGGACACTATCTCACATACGACGTTCTGTTTTTTTCATTTTCAATGAAATTTAGTTAGGATTTGTTTCTTTTATATCTTTTTTGATGCAAGCTTTAATAGATTTGTCGAAACATTGTGTTTGAAACTTTTACCGTATCTATTGTAATGAAACACTGAAAAACTAAGTTTTGCCTGGAACCAGGACTCACATACACATGAATAGCGAAATTGTCTTCTCACCAAGGGACTTGACTGTTCCCCGATTGCATAGATATTACAGACAGAAGTTAAACGGTTCCCGCCATCTCTTGGAGAACAAAAAAAATCATAATTGCACTTAAATTTTGATGGAATGCCATTCAGTAGATTTGATTTAGAATTATATCTCTAGAGACAACATTTATAAACATGGTTCAAACTGGGACTAATATTATAGTATTAATAAATGGGTATTTCCATAATGGCCCTGTTATGTGTTGGAGGTCTGTAATAATGGCCTGAGGATTGCTGTAATGGCACGAGGCAACGCCGAGGGCCATTACAGCATCCGAAGGGCATTTTTACAGTTCGAGGACAAATAACAGGGTCATTATGAAAATACCCATTTCTTAAAAGTTTTATTTATCTGATTAATGATCTTAAATAGACTGATAAGTGAATGTAAATGTATATAAAATAAATTTTCTGGAAATTCATTTTTTACATGAAAAGTCGTTTGTGGGATCACATATCTGAAACAAAACAGTTGCTATATAAGATTTTACCCTGCTTAAGTACAAAAAACTTTATTGTAAATTATGTATATCTTCGAATCCCTTGTGATGGGATGAGTAAAACGAGAGGTCACAAGTCAGTAGAGTCAAATATCTGAAATTAACAAAAAAGTTTCTCCATACAGCTGGATTAGGGTTTACCGCTGAAGTACAAACAAAATTTTTTTTAAAGAAAATCAAGAAAAGATGTATATTTTCGGATTCCTTATAATGAGATGATTAAAATGAGTGGTCACAAGTAGGGTCAAATATTTGAAAAAAAAATATTCTCCTTACAGCTGCATTAGGGTTTACCGCTGAAGTACAAAAAGAAATATGGTCTATTTCATGAACATAAAACTACATCTGGTAAAATTAATAAAGTAAATAGGGGTATGAAGTGAAAGCAGTTTCTTTAAATCTCATAATAAACTTCTGTGATCAATAATGGCCCTGTAATAATGCCCCGTTTTCTGGCTGTAATGGCCCTGCTTTGGATCTCGTAATAACCGGCTGTGAAAATTCCTCCCTGATAATAAATAGGCATTTTCTATCATATTGTATTTAGCTGGTTAATAATTAGTCCCAGGTTCAACATTGCATTCTTTGAGGGGAATATCTTGTCTTGAACTTTCTGTCCACCATGAACCAAACCTCGACTAATTTATTATTGGGCAGGTCCTTTAACACTTGCATCCTGTGACTTGACAATGCACAGCCACACTTTTTAATAATGTTTGCTTATTCCCAGGTGGAAGATTACATGCTAGGAACTTCAACTATTATATATGTCTTATTATTGCTGTGAACAAAAATATATGGCGTCTCCTGGATTTGTGTACAAAGAAAAACCGTTGACAAACTGGATGACAATGTAGAATATGCCGATATCCTTTTGTTAAAGTCAAGATTTAAAGAACTTACGGAAGTGAATACACAAGTTGTGACAGAATTAGCAAAGAAGTTTGGTGTGACTACCTATGGCACGCCAAAGCCACGAAAGTGAGATAAAATAGCATTATCTCAGGTAATGCTATCTTATCTGTATTTTTGTGGTTTTGGCGCAGATAAAATATCATTAACTCCTGATAATTAAATATGGAAAAAAAATTAACATAGGTCTCTATGCAATAAAGAGATAAAACATTCTTTCCAGGGGGTAATAGGTAATGAGATTGCTGATCATAACTGGTAATGAACTTGTTTATCTGTTAACAGGTAATGAACTATCTTATGATAGATGTCCGATCCGTATGTAATAATTTATTGTGCCCATTGAAGANCATCCGTCTTAATCTGTTACATGCAATTTCATTCGCTAAGATAACGATTCCTTGACTACTAGAAACTAAAAGCTTTAAAATTGTGAAAAGTGTACACTTGATATATTCTTTAATATATATGTTATAAATTCCATAGATTCATTATCACTGTTAACATTCTCACTTATTTTCATCCGAGTGTTCTGAGAGAAACAAAACTTACCTCCTGGTCTCGGACGTCCTTGAATAATAAATAAATAAATAAGGTTTAATTAAAGTTAGCATGGTAAAACTACTATATAAAA
>MJUU01052765.1:62249-72419 GCA_002080025.1 Modiolus philippinarum | reverse complement strand
TTTTGTTTCTCACAGAACACTCGGATGAAAATAAGTGAGAATGTTAACAGTGATAATGAATCTATGGAATTAATAACATATATATTAAAGAATATATCAAGTGTACACTTTTCACAATTTTGAAGCTTTCAGTTTCTAGTAGTCAAGGAATCGTTATCTTAGCGAATGAAATTGCATGTAACAGATTAAGACGGATGTTCTTCAATGGGCACAATAAATTATTACATCCGGATCGGACATCTAACATAAGATAGTTCATTACCTGTTAACAGATAAACAAGTTAATTACCAGTTATGATCAGCAATCTCATTACCTATTACCCCCTGGAAAGAATGTTTTATCTCTTTATTGCATAGAGACCTATGTTAATTTTTTTTCCATATTTAATTATCAGGAGTTAATGATATTTTATCTGCGCCAAAACCACAAAAATACAGATAAGATAGCATTACCTGAGATAATGCTATTTTATCTCACTTTTGTGGCTTTGGCGTGCCATAGTATGGCACGCCAAAGCCACAAAAATGAGATAAAATAGCATTATCTCAGGTAATGCTATCTTATCTGAATTTTTGTGGTTTTGGCGCAAATTATCAGACATGTATTATCAGGTTTCCTCATTACCTCCTGATAAGTACTTTTAAATATTTTATACATAGGTCTCTATGCAATCTATATGGTAATGATGTTTTATCTCAAGATAACATAGCATTATCTGTTAATACAGTTTTTTTCTGCATTTTTGTGGTTTTGGCGTGCTAGTAAATGTATTATCTGTTTTCTAATATCAACCAATCAGACGTAATATCTGTGGGAAACTGTATTATCTGATTTATGTAACTATGGCACGCCAAAGCCACAAAAATGAGATAAAATAGCATTATGTCAGGTAATGCTATCTTATCTGAATTTTTGTGGTCTTGGCGCAAATTATCAGACATATATTATCAGGTTTCCTCATTACCTCCTGATAAGTACCCTTAAATATTTTATACATAGGTCTCTATGAAATCTATGTGGTAATGATGTTTTATCTTAAGATAACATAGCATTACCTGTTAATACATTTTTATCTGCATTTTTGTGGCTTTGGCATGCTAGTAAATGCATTATCTGTTTTCTAATATCAACCAATCAGACGTAATATCTATGTGAAACTGTATTATCTGATTTATGTAACTGTATTATCTGATTTATGTTGCAACCAATCAGATGTAGATAGATACATTTCAATAACTTATCAAATTCAAATCTTTTAGATCAAATAATTTATTCTGAAAAAACTATGTAATTATGATCCTAGAGAATTTCGGAAATGTAATAGAATTTCTTTTCTTTTTCTTTTTTCTCGCTTTTGTTTAGATTTATCCATTTGCCATTTGTAACGAATTTTGTATTTATGTGTGTATATATTATGTATTTCCACTGTGTCTTTATGAAATCTGTTTATGGGAATAAAGTTATGGTTATCTATCAAAAATTACAATATCACAATATTTCATCTTTTAAATTACCTGTCTTGACACCCGTAATCGTTACATGAATGTATATTCTATGAAATTGTAAATGAAATTGAGTAATTGTTAATTGAAACTAACAAAAATGATAAATTGTATCAACAAAAAAATTAAAAAGTAATCATTTTTCTGTTAAATCCAGTTGTACGGATTTTATCTGAATACGGAATCAATAGAAGTTCGGAGTTGATAGTCATTTATTCCAAAATATAACATTTCAATTTGCCATCTATTATACGATAGTTCATTACCTGTTACCATGGTTACCTGATAAGTAAGTTCATTACCTGTTAATTGATAAGTAAGATAGTATCCTATTACCTCAAGATAAGAATGTATTATCTCTGTGATTCATAGAGACCTATGTTAAACATTTTACAATATTTATTTATCAGGAGGTAATGATGTATTATCTGCGCCAAAACCACAAAAATTCAGATAAAATAGCATTACCAGAGATAATGCTATTTTATCTTATTTTTGTGGCTTTGGCGTGCCATATGTAACTGTATTATCTGATTTATGTTGATAGCAATCAGATGTAGATAGATAAATTTCAATAACTTATTTAATTCAATCTTTTTAGATCAAATTATCAGTTCTGAAAAACTATGTAATAAGTTTAGAGTTGTAACATAATTTCTTTTCTTTTTCTTATCCATTTGCCATTTAAAACGAATTTTGTAATATTGTGTGTATATATTATTCTGTATTTTCTCTTTGTCGTTGTAAAATTAGTTTATATGAATAAAGTCTCGTCAATATATATTAAAAATTACAATATCACAATATATCATCGTTAAAATTACCTGTTTTGACATTCACTTACCTGTGATCGTTGCATGAATGTATATTCTATGAAATATACATGCGAAATATACATGCAAGTATGACCTCCACGCAGAATTGAATACATTTAATTGTTTTTTAATTAATGTTTGCATAAAAACAATACTTAAATGGATCATGAAAAAAATAAGTAATTGTCAGATTGAATCTGAAGTGTAAATTTGAGATATATAATATATATTCTTATTATTTTTATCTTTATCATGTGTATGGAATGTGTATCTGCATGAGGCAGTCTTTTTGTTTGCACGTTTGGTGTTTATTTATCAAGATTACGTTGTTGTTTATTTTTTATAATATCAGAAGTTTAAGAGCTCTTGTGCGTTCATGTTTGCTTGTTAATTTGAACAAGCTACGACTTTAAAAATACCACTTACTTACTTACTGGATGTTTAATTCATTGAAATCGGGGGTGGGGGGAATGGAAATCTTTCAAACTTTTGTGTATTTCTTGCAGGATCTAAGCAAAGCCTTTTTTATAAAGTAGTTTTACCATGCTAACTCTAATTAAACCTTATTTATTTATTTATTATTCAAGGGCGTGCGAGACCAGGAAGTAAATTTTGTTTCTCACAGAACACTCGGATGAAAATAAGTGAGAATGTTAACAGTGTTAATGAATCTATGGAATTGATAAAAGAATATATCAAGTGTACAGTTTTCACTTTTTTAAATCTTTTAGTTGCTAGTAGTCAAGGAATCGTTTTCTTAGCGAATGAAATTACATGTAACAGATTAAGACGGATGTTCTTCAATGGGCACAATAAATCATTACATACAGATCGAACATCTATCATAAGATAGTTTATTACCTGTTAACAGATAAACAAGTTCATTACCAGTTATAATAAGCAATTTCATTACCTATTACCTCCAGGAAAGAATGTTTTATCTCTTTATTGCAGAGAGACCTATGTTAATTTTTTTCTCATATTTAATTATCAGGAGTTAATGATATTTTATCTGCGCCAAAACCACAAAAATACAGATAAGATAGCATTACCTGAGATAATGCTATTTTATCTCATTTTTGTGGCTTTGGCGTGCCATAGTGCTGAGAATTTCCAAAATTATCTTTACCTAACGACTTGCTGCTTTTTCATTAGACCATTCCACAAATCATTTACAGAACACGTGATTATCTGTATCAGGTTTACAATGAAGGGGCGTGGAAATCATCTCGTCCTGATGGACTCGATGATTTCCACGCCCCTTCATTGTAAATCTGATACAGATACACACTAGTTCTGTAAATATAACATATATGTGGGTACGAATACCGGATCTAAAAGGTAGAAACAGGAAAATTTAGAATCATTAATCTAAAACCATGATCTAGATGTAACATAAAAAGAGACAATATGACACACACAGACAAACAAACAAAAATGTACAAGAACGCACCAGTACCAGCAATAGGAACCACATAAAAACTTGAAGTATTATCGGGTGTTTTGTTTGGGAAGGATGAACACGATCTTCTCCACGCCTGGTAATGAAAAATCCAGTCATAGTCGGTGTTTTGTCAGTCCGTCAGTTATCCCTGGATCTACTCAAAATTATTATACCTCAGTATGTATTTTCTATATAAATTGTTTATTTGATGAATTTACTATTTTTCACAGTTGTCACAAACAGACTATTTGCCGGTCAATAGTTTATAGGAGGATTGACTATTTACTGGTCATTAAATATGACGGTGAACTATGTACTGATTGATACCTTTGATGTTTGATTTCGGTACAATAAAACACTTATTTACCGGCTATTCGAACAATAGCAAGTTTATGATTTCCCTCGACACCAACTATTTCCTTCGCTTCGCGTACGGAAATAGTTGTGTCTCGGGAAACCATAAACTTGCTATTGTTCTCATAGCCAGTAACTAGGTGTATCATTTTCAAAGTAGAAACATTGTAACGATATGTCAAATCATGGTGTGACTACAGTAAAACTTTTGTAGTAACAGTTGTAAAAGTGGCTGAACAAAATGATAGTTGCAAAAGTGGATGAACAAAATGATAGTTGCAAAAGTGGATGAACAAAATGATAGTTGCAAAAGTGGATGAACAAAATGATAGCTAAAAAAGTAGTTGAACATAACTTTGGTACATTGCTTGACTGGGACATGTTTCACTTCCAATGTAGCTCTTGAATTGTCAACAGAATTTCTCTGCAAAGGGGATGCAGCGGTAGAGAGGAGGATCCCTTATCATTCTGAAGATCTGAAGAGGGACTTGAAACAGACTGCAGGATGGCTAACATTCTATCAGAGAAGCTTGTGTGTGAAGTTGGGCTCTGGTGGCTCTAAAGGTAAACCTTTCATAAGTTTCTCCTAAACACCATACAAGATGACAATGTAATTTAGGATGAACATGAACGGAAACTTTTTCTGATGTTGTGATACAAGATTCCGAATTTCATGAGACACCACTTTATAGGTCGAATGTGAAGTCGGCCACGAGATACTGTGTCCACGAGAGAGGTCAGGTAATATATTAGCTGCAGACAATATCGAGCTGTAAAGGACGAAGCCTAAAGATAATTTTAACCAGATTCCACTGGCAGAAAAAAAAACATACCAAGATCTCTATGGTCAAAATCGTTCAAAAAATTGATAAGTTCTAATTTATTCCATGGCAATGGAAGCCTAAAAAATCTGTAGTGTATAACTGTCTGTGTTTTTTCCTAAAAGTGACATGTTAAGATTCTTTTTCTGAAAATAATACAGATAAGAATGGATGAAAATTGACTGGAGTTTGTTTATTGGATGCTATCATCTTAAACCCTTGTGAAAATTGGTGGAGCAATAGAAATGCCGAACGGCTTTTGCCTAAAAAGCTTATACTTTATAGTCCCCAAAAAGCTCAGACACTTGCAGAAAACTGGTTAAATGGATATATCAAAGTGGGCCTTTGTTAAGATCAAAGACTTTGTCCACATGCCTGTAGATGAAAGATCTCCCGGTCGACCTGATTTCCATCTGGAAATAACAACCAACTAGGTGTCGATTTTAGATGGAAAGATAGAACATCAGTTTCATTGTCTTATTTTTCTTCGGAACTGTAAACAGTTATGAATAAAAACCGTAAAGTGGACAGACTAATATCATTTATGGCGTCTTTCCGAAAGTAATGAAACCTCCTGATGTTACCATATTTCTTTGGATCACTTGTTATAGACATATCCAAAGGAAATGTAAACGAGACTGATTACTCTTTGAAATGCGGGTTATAAAAAAAAAACAGAGTTGAGAAGATGCATGAGTCCATGAAACAAAAAAAAAGTTCTGAACATTTCCGTAGTATGCCAAAAGTACCAATTTATACTCGGTTATCAGAAACCACTGATTTAAAAAGGATGTGGACAATCCGGCCTCTTCACTGGAACTTATGGAACAGGAACGAGATATGACACGTCTACCACTGTGCAAGGTACTGCATGTACCTGCTGGAAGGTCCTTACCTGAAAACCGATTATTATTTATTTCACCACATTGGAAATTTAGATGTTTTTGAAGAGGAAAACTTCAATATGGTCTCCTTCAATATTTGAGGTGGACAGGCGGGAGTGTTTTGCTGTTTTCCTGCTGCAATTTCTCCATAGAAACTACAAAAATCTTGTTTTTTTCAAATAGAAGAAAAGCAAGAATCTCTTTTAATGATTTTGACATAGTAGCTATATTTAACATCTCTTGTTTCTTTCATAAGGTGAAAATGAATAAACAACCTTAAAGTAACAGCTTGATTAACCTAAACTACAGTTTGTCTTAGTTAATTCTCTGGCTTTGCCCAAAAGGACCGAGCTTAACGCAATCCATCTACAGGTTTCTATCCAAACAAGGCAAATATCTGGGAAAAGTTAGGCCAGAGCTTGCATACTTGTTTCCTGGGATATTACCAGAATGTTTCTAAGGAACAGAATCATAAATGAAAGCCTAAATTGATCTTAGAAAGATTTATATCCCTTTGAATAATATTCGCTAATCCAAATAAACAATGAAAGGATATGAAATAAATGCACATAAGACGAAGTCTCTACAAATTCATGGAAGAACCAAGCAATGGAACAACGCTTTTATTGCTGATCTTCATCTTTAAGTCGCCATGAGCCCTTCAACAATGAACTTTTCTCATACCTCATGGTAACTCCCTAGCACTGGTTTGAGCGGAATCAACGCTAAATCCATGTTTTGTGAGCCCATGGATGCGGGATAGTCAGTAAACATTCACTGTCACTGGTTGCCAGACAAAACTGTGCTGATGTTGACTGGTGAACAATTACAATATAGACAACCACACAAACACAGGGCACTCATCAAGTCAATTGTAAGAAAACTTTGCATTATAAAAAAGTCAGATGTGGGCACTTAAAACAGATGGCCAGACTAACATTTTGAAATTACAAGAAAACAATAATAAAATGCCAAATTTGAAAGTATGATAGTTTACCCATATGAGAAATTCTTTCAAGAGCAAGGACACTATAAATGAAATATATAGACCACAAGTATGCTATAAATTCTGAATATATAGGTATCCAATCAGGAGGCGAAGAAAAGGAGAGCTCAGAAAATTTATATACTCCACTTCTGAGGGCTTCCCTATTGCCATCTTCCATGACGGAAGGGACATCTTCAGAAGAAGCAGGTACTTAAACAACCCTAGAAATTAGAGAACTTGTAGTCTCTATTCTTTTGTTGCAGCAAGAGCTTGTAGTCTCAGTCCTTCTGTTGCAGTAAGAGCTTGTAGTCTCAGTCCTTCTGTTGCAGTAAGAGCTTTTAGACTCTGTTCATCTGTTGCAGTAAGACCTTGTAGTCTCTGTCCTTCTGTTGCAGTAAGAGCTTGTAGTCTCTGTCTTGTTGTAGCAATAGCTATCCTTCTGTTGCAGTAAGAACTTGTAGTCTCAGTCCTCTTGTTGCAGTAAGAGCTTGTAGTCTCAGTCAGTCCTTCTGTTGCAGTAAGAGCTTGAAGTCTCAGTCAGTCCTTCTGTTGCAGTAAGAGCTTATAGTCTCTGTCCTTCTGTTGCAGTAAGAGCTTGTAGTCTCCATCCTTGTGTTGCAGTAAGAGCTTGTAGTCTCAGTCAGTCCTTCGGTTGCAGTAAGAGCTTGTAGTCTCATTCCTTCTGTTGCGGTAAGAGCTTGTAGTCTCAGTCCTTCTGTTGCAGTAAGAGCTTGTAGTCTCTACCCCTCTGTTGCAGTAAGTGTTTGTAGCCTCTGTCCTGTTGCAGAAAGAGCTTGTAGTCTCTATCCTGCTATGGCAGTAAGAGCTTGTAGTCTCTGTCCATCTGTTGCAATAAGAGCTTGTAGTCTCTGTCCATTTGTTGCAGTAAGAACTTGTAGTCTCTGTTCTCCTGTTGCAGTAAGAGCTTATAGTCTCTGTCCTTCTGTTGCAGTAAGGAGAAAGGGGTGTGTGATATTCATCCATTGGGAAATTGTCCTCCGACTACGTTATGCAAATGGATAATCTATCCTCCTCATCCGACTCACCATTGCTAACTGGAGTCTTTTCAATTTTCTTGAACAAGGAGAGAAGTTTACCATCTGTAAGAATTTGAAGATAGTTAAGACACAACCTTTATGTTTCCTTTGTTATGGGAACGTTCCTACATACTAATATGTGATGACTTTTGATAGGCATAAGAGATGTATGGGAAAACATGGCATAGGTGGCTAAAGCGTCCTTATATGTTTCATGAAGGATCCGGGTATGAAGTTAGTCGCCTTAAGTTACATATGATGAGATATTAGATGTATAGTGTCTAATAGCTAATAGGTTTTGTAATATTAGAAGGACCTTTGTTCAAGATAACCAAAGCTGGAGGAAGAAATAGAATGTAGCATAATCCACTGAAAGTATGTCTTGAATGGAAGAAGTCTTAACTTCCACTGATACGTGCATTGTCAGTGAGGGGAAAATGATTCTGTAAGGCGCCTCCTCCAAGGTACAAAACCGAACTCGCCAGCTGAAGAGGCAAACCGACATCAGACACTAGTTTGATATTGAAAGCTTTCTTCTTTTTGGGTTGTTTTCAGTTCATGTCACTGCAGAAGGATAATCATTTTTCGTTATGATGGTAACTTAATTAGGAATTAAGGTATCTGAAACAGTTTCGGAGAGGGCCTCTAAATGTAAAATTTCTTAGTAATAAAGCATAACAGAGATTATAATTTTGGTGTAACATGATAACTGAAATAAAGGGATATTATTTATATCCAATGAAGACTGGCCCTTTTGGTGTAGTATATTTTTTATGTACTTGGGGTCATGACTTTTTACATATGGAAAATCCACGGATCCAGGCAATTTGAAAAGGGGGGTTTCCAATACGAAATCGAAGGAAAATTCGCCGAGCGGAGCGAGGTGCGAAAAATTTATGAGGGTATTTTTTTTTAATAAAACATCAAGATATTCATTAAAAAATACATGATTGCCCAGAAAAAAAAGGGGGTTCCAATCCCCGGAACCAGAGACATCGTCTTTAAAATGTCAAGGGTCATGTATCCACGCTTGACCGTGCATCCTTTCAATGTCATAGGTCTGTGTCCAGGCTTGGCCGTGCACCCTCAGAATGTCAGGGTCCTGTGTCGAGGCTTGTCAAGGGCCCTGTGCCATAGGCCAAGCGTGGACACAGGATCCTGACATTCTAAGGATAACGGTGAGAGAGCTTATGTTATCGTATATTGTTCTGTAGAGTGGTCTTAAAAGCCTCTTCAGAATCTGCAAACGCGACTCTCTTTGGTAGTTGGTTCCAGTGACTGATGGTCCTCACGAAGAATGAATGTTTGTACTATGTAGTGTGATATCTGGAATTTTTAGTCCCTTTGAGTTGTTTACGCAATGTCCTTTATGTGTCCTTGTGAATTTTGCAAAACCTTGAGTTCGGTTGGTGAACATTTGTCACATTGTATTTGAAACAAGGTCATAGGTCACTTCCTGAGATTTAGAAAATTTTGATGCAACTTAAATTTAGCTTCATTTCACCAATAAAACTGCAGCAAAATTTGAATATTCATTGTGAATTTTAGTGGGAACGTTCGTGTTTATTTATGACAACAAGGTTTCGTTTTAAAGGTCCGTCATTTTAAAATATTTGCACCTCCATAACTTAAAGGATTCTTAAATTGGCGGGGAAGTAGTCCACAAAAATTGTCTCCCCTGTAAATTTGTTTACCTGCCATCTCCTCAAACAAACAAGATGTGTGATGACACAGTCACGGTAAAAAAATCAAATTTCTAACATTTGCGGTATTTCTTTTACATTTCACATACTATGTATCTTATGCGGCTATATCCTCATTTTTCCCCCTAGGGGGGAGAAAAAAATACCAGATTTTTCAAACCATAAAACACAGATGTTTCAAATGAAGAATAAAAGAAAGATTTTATTCCTCAATGTTACTTATTTCGTCTTATCTATGGTGTTTGAAATAAGAATGTTAAGACGAAATAAGTTGCATGAATGATTTGGTAGAGGGGAAGAATCAGAATCAGTATATAAATCACTTTCTTATAGAAAACAGTGTCTTTTAGTGGGTAGAGGGGGAAGAATCAGGATCAGTATATAAGACACTTTCCTATAGAAAACAGTGTCTTTTAGTGGGTAGAGGGGGAAGAATCAGGATCAGTATATAAGACACTTTCCTACAGAAAACAGTGTCTTTTAGTGGGTAGAGGTGGAAGAATCAGGATCAGTATATAAGACACTTTTCTATAGAAAACAGTGTCTTTTAGTGGGTAGAACGGGAAGAATCAGGATCAGTATATAAGACACTTTCCTATAGAAAACAGTGTCTTTTAGTGG
>MJUU01052765.1:26323-44481 GCA_002080025.1 Modiolus philippinarum | reverse complement strand
TTAAGAAATAGATTATTGCAAGCGGGCTCTATGCGAATTAGAACATGGGCAGACCTTATATTTGTCAATATTTTATACCGAGCGAAAGCGAGGTATAAAATGAAGACAAATATAAGGTCTGACCATGTTCTAATTCGCATAGAGCCCAATTGCAATAATCTATTTCGATTCTAATATATTTAAGAAGAGTTTTGAACATTTGAAGCGGCTCTTAGAGGACAACATTTGGTTTTGCACTAGAGTTGAAACATGTCCGAAAACTGCATACGAATACAAATAAATGGACATAGAAAAGTCTATATTCTTTGTTTTATTAAAACAAGTGGCTAATTAGCTTATAAATTAATACAAATGATCTGTTATAAAACATATAAAATACGGATATTTTAATATCGAAGCGAGTATAAGTGTGAGCTGGTGGTATTTCTGATTTATATGACTGCCTAGTTATATTATTTTTGAAGCAAAAAAAAAAAAGAAAGAAAATGAATAAAACTCATATTTATAATTTTAGTAACGTTAAAATTTAAAAAAAATCATATTTAAAAAGTAGAGCATGATATGCAACATAGATAAGATTTCATAACAACAACACCTTCGTTGCTAGGTTACGGTTATGTCAATTTCAGTTCTGAGTCTTAAATTTAGTAACTGTTGTAAATTTCTATTATTGTCATTATTTGATGTGAATTTTTGGGTGATTCATTTCTTAAAACTTTATTTACACAAAATAAAATGAATATTGAGTTAATAAAATGTGAAATTGTACAAGTACGAATGTCCTTTTGTAAGAAAATATACGCATGTGCTAAAAAATATTGTTGGAATTAGTACATAGCTTTGTTTCCAAAGCGAAAGAAGAGAGTCATATTAGAATATAATACAATCACATTTCCCTAAAACCTTCGGTTTCTTAAATGGAGTATGCTGTACATGTAAGTGTGAATCCAATTCCGACAATATCCAATTGTATATTAATGTGGATCAATCAAATCATTTGCGAGGCATAGAAATAAAAAAAAAGATTTAATGTTTCAGTGATTGAGACCAAAGAAACAAATGGACATTTCAGAATGGAAAAATTCAAATTCAAACTAATCATTTCTCGCGTGTTCATTTACTCTATATCGTTATCTTTTTCGTTTAAACATTTCTATGCCACTGCTGGTGGACTGTTAGTCCCCGAGGGTATTCACCATCCCAGTAGTCAGTACTTCGGTGCTGACCCGAAAGCCGATTGTATTTCGAACCTTGCAATATCTAAAATTTTGTAAATTTTGTTGAAAACTAAGGAGTATCTCCCTCATGCAAAGCTCTGTCCTTAGCTGATTTTGGCTTTACTTTTAGAACATATTGGCTATTTGTTGTCTATCAGTTTTTTATTAACATATTTGATTTTATGGTCTTCCAAACGTTTAGATTTTATCTGCACTGAAGAGACATAAGTTGTCGAAATGCGCATATGCAGAATTTAAATTTACAGTAACGTCGGTATTTAGTTATTTCTAACATTTTTATCTGCACTGAATAGACACAAGTTGTCAAAATGCACACATCCAGAAAATAAATTCACGGCAACTTCGGTATTTAGTTATACATTACCACTGGGTCGATGCCTCTGTTGTTGGACTGTTAGTCCCCGAGGGTGTTCACTAGCCCAGTAGTCAGTACTTCGGTGCTGACCCGAAAGCCGATTCTATTTGGAACCTTGCAATATCTAAATTTTTCTAAATTTTGTTGAAAACTAAGAGATATCTCTCTCATGCAAAGCTCTGTCCTTAGCTGAATTTGGCTTTACATTTAGAACACATTGAATATTTGTTCTCTATCAGTTTTTAAACATTTGAGTTTGTGGTCTTCCAAACGTTTAGATTTTATCTGTACTGAAGAGACATAAGTTGTCGAAATGCGCATATGCAGAAAAAAAATGCATAGTAACTTCGGAATTTAGTTGTTTCTAATGACCACATTTTCTTGCATCAACAAAGCACACTTTATATTGTTTCATTTTTTCTAAATTTCTTCTATTATTTCACAGTTCGAAAGAGTATTCATTCTTTTAAATTATTCATAGAAAACACTCAAGAAATTCAATACATGTATTTTTTTGCTTAACTGTATACCTGGTGTAAGCCTACATCAGTGACCCACAAATTTCCATCTTTATCTACTGTAAGACCATGTGGCATAAAAAATCTGAAATGAATAAATAAACTAGAATTACCAAAAGGTAAGTTAAGATTAATGAAGTCATACATGCAATTTTTATTATGAATAACAAAATACCGAAGTTACTGTGAATTAATTTCTGCATATAGCCATTTGGACAACTACAAATGTTTGTCTCTTCAGTGCAAATCAAATAAACCATAAATCGAAATACTAGTATGTGTAAAGCCCATAGAGGACAAGTAACCAAAATAATCTACACAGAAAAGTCAAAATTAGCTAAGGACAGAGCTATGTAAGAGGGAAATACTCCTAAGTTTTAAACAATATTTTCCTAAATTAAGATATTTCAAGTTTCCAAATAAAATCGGTTTCGGGCCAGCACGGAAGTATTAGTTTCTGTGTCGGTGAATATCCTCGGGGATTAACATGGAATAAAAAAGATAACAGGAAACACCTACAAACAGTCCACCAGCAGAGCGGGTAAGTGACTAATACAAAAACATGACTTTTTTAAAACTTATCAGACATTGCCATTGTTAGTTTACAAATAAAAAGGAAGTGATCGTCTTAATTCAATACATCCAAGCATTTATTGCACTTTACGCAACTCTAGTTTTTATTGATTTTTTAAAATATATTTTTCAAAATATTTTTGAAATCATTTAAAGTAGTCGTTGTAGAAGATGGATAGTAAATAAACAATGAAAGGTTATGGAGTAAATTCACATGAGACAAAGTCTCTACAAATGATGAAAAAACAAAGCAATGGAACAACTCTTTTATTGTTGTTCTTCATCTTGAAGTCACAGTGAGTTCTGCTCATGACTCAAAATAAGTACAAGGCGGCCCCTAGGTCCGGTTTGAGCTTAAGTCATTGCTAGATTTAAAAATCTATAAAGCTTGATGTCATTGTTGAGACTGATAAAATCAAAGGAAACATCAGGATAAGCTTCTGAGAGCCATGTTGACAATTGTCTGTTGTCACTTTATCAAAGTTTTCTTTTTTGATGTTCAAAGGAAAAAAAACGGGAAAACTTTGTTCACAAGAAAAGAAATGGTTCCAATTTCTCAGGCTGATTACGTATATTACTTTTTTACTATGGATTTTGAGTATATATATGCTGCGCATACGGTAAAACAAAATTTTAGATGATATTTAGTAGAAACAAAATGATGAAGTACTGGGTTGGTAAGGAAGATGCAAATGTATATGTCCTCTCCCTTTGATGACTATGAGGACCAAGCAGTAGCATTTTTTTCTTTTACATATTCTAGATGAAGTCATTTAAATTACTTTTAGCTTTTAGGCCATGTACTTCTGTTTTGTAAACAAAAGTTGCAACATTTTAAAATACTGTGAAAGTACTATTGTTCGTGGGGTTCCAATTTTCGTTGATTTCGTGCTTCACTAAAACAACGAAATTCAGTTCCCCACGAAATGCATATTTCCCTAGAGTTTTGATGCATAGAACTCAAAACCACGAATTTAAGAGCCAATAAAAAAGTGATATTAATGAAAACCACGAAAATTGATGTCATGACTGAATCTGAAATTAATTATTATCTCTGCTTGATCCTTTAACTGAAGATTTCTTCAACACGACTGATCAAGATATATCTGTAGATGTGGTTTTATCTTACTGATCTAATACTTAATCCTTTTCTGAATCTACAATTTTGTTTATTCACCTGATAATTCCTTTGCAGTAAATTTATGCATAAGTCCAAAGTAAAAATGCAATATATTCAATCATCTTAATGGAAAAATTGGTGTCATTTTTGTCCTTGTAAACACAATTTCCCGCCTTTTCTTTGACCGCCAACCAAAAAACTTTGATAGTGTCAACAGACATATTTGACCAAGAAAACTTGGTCCAAGTTTTTCTTTGACCAAGTTTTTGGAAACTTTAATAGTGTCAACAGGGCTTTATAATTTTCTGATTGATTAATCCCATCAAATTCCATCAAAGTTTGAAGAAAAATAGGAAACGAAATTAAGTTCCCCACGAAATGCATATTTCCCTAGAGTTTTGATGCATAGAATTCAAAACCACGAATTTAAGAGCCCATGAAATAGTGATATTAATGAAAACCACGAAAATTGATGTCCATGAATAAAAGTACTTCCACTGTTGACACTATCAAGGTTTTCTTGGTCCAAGAAAACTTGGTCAAAGTTTTTGACGATTTTTTGATAGTGTCAACGGTCAAAGAAAACTTTGATCAAAAACTTTGAAGGACTTTGATGGAATAGAAACCCGTCCTATTTTCTTCTAATTTGGATGGGCTTTGATGGAAATTAAACAATCAAAAAGTAGCTTTTAGATGGTGCAACTTTTGTTTACAAAACAGAAGCACGTGGCTAGAGAGCAGAAAAATAAAATGTCAATATCAACCAAATGTTACAGATTTTTTAGACGAAAGTCATGATTGAATCTGAAATTAATTTTGGTCTCTGCTTGATCCTTATACTGAAGATTTCTTCAACACGACTGATCAAGATATACCTGTAGATGTGGTTTTATCTTTCTCATCTAATACTTAATCCTTTTCTGAATCTACAATTTTGTTTATTCACCTGATAATTCCTTTGCACTAAATTTATGCACAAGTCCAAAGTAAAAATGCAATATATTTAATCATCTTAATGAGAAAGTGGTGTCATTTTTGTCCTTGTAAACAATTTCTCGCCTTTTCTTTGACCGCCAACCAAAAAAACTCGGATAGTGTCAACAGACAACTTTGACCAAGAAAACTTCAAATTTTAATAGTGTCAACAGGGCTTTAGAATTCTCTGATTGATTAATCCCATCAAATTCCATCAAAGTTTGAAGAAAAATAGGATGGGTTTCTATTCCATCAAAGGCCTTCAAAGTTTTTTCATTAAAGTTTTCTTTGAAAATTGACACTATCAAAAATCTGTCAAAAACTTTGATCAAGTTTTCTTTGACCAAGAAAGTACTAGAAATGATAAGCATAGAAGTGAACAAAGATGAGTCAGTGAAGATACGATGCTCGTAATTGAACTACAACAGCTAGTGATATATATATATCACGTTTCATTAGACTTATATGCTTCGTCTTGCTGTAATTATATTGAATACAAAGTACCAAGATTAATACAATTGCGTCGCGTCATATATGGCAACAAACATGAAAACAGTATTGTAAATGAAGAGACACATCAAGTCAGTTGTAGAGTTCACAGTTATAAAACCAATCATAAAATTCCGTTCATTACACTTTTCTTGAAATCTGAAAAGATCTGCCTAGTAGAGTACCACGATCATCAATTTACCAATGTTGTGAGGAACAACAAAAGACCAAACATATTTTCAAACTCAGGAAAGCTTTAACAACTAAAAAACTAACTAAGATTATGATTTGCTCCAACAGCTCTGCATAAAGCTAAAACATCCAAATTGATGTAGAAATCAAGGCCAACAGGCCAACAAACATTCTGTTTTTATTGTCATGACTTTAAGACCCTTTATCCACACCGAAGAGACATAGGTTGTCAGGATGGCTATATATGAAAAAGAAAGGAAATAGGGTAAATGTCAAGGAGACAACATCCCATATCCAGGTTAAAACGAAGCATCTGTATATCTTAATTTAACTGGAATTCATGAGGCGCCGCTTTACTATTTATTCCTTGTTTTTTATATATAAAAGATATTTTAAATATTTTCTGATATAAAAAAATACAATTTCTGATATCAAAAAAATCAAATTTCTGATATTAAAAACTCGTTTTGTGATATAAAAAAAATGATTTCTGATATAAAAATAGATTCTTTTTATATAAAAAATTAATTTCTGATATCAGAAAATAGTCTCGATTTTTTTATATCAAACAATCAAAAAAATAGAAGTGATTTTTCTGATATCAGAAATTCACGGATACAGTATATTTTGATTTCGAAAATTCTTATTTCTTGATGTCAAGAAAATATCTTTTGATGCCAAAATATGTGTTTTGATAAAAAAAAATGAAATTATGATATCATTCGAACTATGGAGAGAGGATCAAACACGTCTAAATAACTAAATATTGTATAAATGTGGTTATTTGAATTCATGTTTATTGTTTGTATGTTAAGTATTGTATGCTCAAGCTCATAATTAGAATTGTTTTTTGCATTAATCAATAAAGATTTATAAATATATCGAGAAATATATTTTGATATTTGTTCATATGAAAAATTGAGGAATAAGTAGCAAAATCGTATAATAGGAATTATTACCAGTAACATGAGGAGAGAAATGTTTATAAGACGACAGACAACAAACCGCCTAAGTACAACGGTTCTTTGCGACAAACATTATATCAAGCCAACTACATTGTACCATGCTGTGTATGATTTCAGACCATTCTTGGACCACAGCATATAACACCGTGGATACGTCAAGGTTTACCTGTGCAGATGCGATTTATCATAACCACCCTTAATTTTTGAAAGAATTCATTTTAAATTAAAAAAATTTAATTCAAAACGCACATTGATTTGGCGATTTACTGAACAATAATGGTAAACATAAGCTAAAACAACTTCTTCCCAGCCATTCAACAACTCAGTCTCTTAAAGCAATGCTTAAAACATAACCAGAAAAAAACAGGAGGTTAAACATAACTTTAATGAGTAAAAAAAAAGGTTTGTTTTTAGTCTTCAATCTAATCAACTTATTGTCTCTGAATAAAAGTCAATGATCCCTTATGAAACAAATATGCAACTGTGAGGTACATTCGAAGCTATAAGTCAGTATGTAGTATAACCACCTCGTTCCCTGTAAAGTTCATTTACCCTGCTCCCTATACTGTTTACTAAACGACGGAGTTTTGTCTGGTGTATATTTGTTTCGCAACTCGATACGATTGCAGCATGTAATTCCTGGATATTTTTGGCAAGCAGGGGTTTTGTCATTAACTTTCCGACCAATAATATCCCACAAGTTTTTAATTGGATTCATATCCGATGACATTGTTGGCCAAGGAAAATATTAGGTGTTGCTTAACTTATGGCGAGGTTAATATATTGATAAGATGAATATAAAAACATACTTATTTTCACCCAGGCTTTGTGTGACTGTTCCGTTTTTATCAAGCTTCAAGATGGTTGGATTCTTTATTGGTCCCTTATCTTTTTCTCCTTGAGTAAGTTGATTGTTATAGTCAAATGTACTGAAAATTGAAGAAATGATTATTTAATATTTTTAAATAAATATAAACTAATTAAATTCTGATATTGATATAAATTTTTACTTACTTTTAAAACTGAGAAACTTATTGGCTGAATATATATACCCATACCAAATGAGGTATAGCCCTTTCATAAAGTGTTGTAATCTTTTCCTGGACTGGAACTCTCCCATCAACTTGAGGTACAAACACTATTTGATTCCGGTTGTCACTCGTACGCTTGGTTAACAATAGTGTCGCAGTAAACAATGATGTATGAACAGTGTAATGTGTTCGTGGTGAACAACACTTGCTGTGTGGGGTTGATAACCTGAACTGTTTCAGTGTATTTAAATGCCGAAACCGAAAAGCGGACCAAATGATTTTTCGAAAAGGCATATAATACCAAGTTATGTCTTAATAATTCATCATTTACTTAATTAGGACTTACAATAAGGCAAGCATTTATCCAGGTTCTACAGCAGATACCTTGTAATATCAGGATTTATCATATGTTTATATAGAATAACAGCAGAATTTTACCCCTTGATAATACTGTCGATTTTTAATATTTAGTCCAACTATCTTCAAATTAATCACAACCGTGTGATACGACTTTTGTTATCAACTGTTTCCGGTTAATATCAACTGCTTCCGGTTTATATCGCACGCTAAATCCGTAGATGTATTATCATTTTTTCAATAGATTTTACGCTACACAAAATTGATTTTTTTTCCTCTTTTGAAATAAATATTTACTTTTTTCACATTTATAACATACCCGATTTTTTTATTTTCAATTCATCTTAAATTATGCTTCACAAACAAAATGTTGTCTTCACAAATTCAACGTTTTAAGGTTTGAACTAAAAACTTTTGAGATTGCGTATGAAATTGTGGATGTATTTCTAGTTTGAAACATATGATAAAAATATCGGCTCTCGGGCTGATATACTGACCTAGGGCTGATAACGGGTCTGATATGAAAAATGGCATGTTATAATCTATATATATCAGCTAGGTAAAACAATATCAAATGCGAAACGCAGCATGATACTCCATAATGAAACAATATATTTGAATACGCGTTGATGCAAAATGACTATTAGACACGTATATCATGTACACCAACCCGAGTGGCATGGAATTGTAAATTATGTTTAAGTCAAGAGGAAGTCATGTGAACAAACTTTTGAAAGGTTGTTTTTATAAATGGGGAGAAGTGGGTAGAATGGCCTCCTTTGGTCCCTTATAACTCGAAAATGGTAGCATAATTAATTATTCAACATATGCATAACTAAGTGAAATGTAAATTATTTTATCCAGATGCATTTAAATCCGACAAATTTTGAAATTTTGTCCCTTCTGGGTCACATTTACCTAAATCAATTATGAAACACATGTAAAGGCAATCAAAAAATATATAAACACTTAATTTCGTCCTTCTTACACCTAGGTGTGGCAACTAACACCAAACCCGTATGTGCTCTTTTTGTAAGGTCCAGCCTTGAACATACTAAAAATTCATGATGATCCTTTTTTTGTGTCGCGTTATTGCGTACGCTATGTTTACTTCTAGAATTCGAAATCGATTTAAACGCTATATATGAAAATGTGAAAAAGCGAAAATCACCCGTCACAAAACTCAATGTGGTCTTTCCATTATGTCAAAATTTCAAAATGATCAGTAAAGTAGAATTAAAGTAATACTGTGCACAACAAGGCGACGACACCGACTGTACCATACCATTATACAACTGAAAAAAAAAATAAAACCAATGTTCTCTTACTTTCCTCCCCACTGTCTGTTATCTCGATGGAACACTAGCACATCACCATTTTTATCAACGGCTACACCCGCCACTTGTCCAAGCTTAAGGTTTGAAGTTGGCCAGTTCACTTGTTGCTGTACTGGTGACAGTTGCTGACGTCTGTTGGAGAAGAAATCACCTCTTTCTAGGAGGTAGGCGTATTCAGGGTTATTCTTAAATAAATATGATAAAAAAATTACAAATAAGTATTGGGTCCGGTATATGTGTATGTGTCAAAGTTCTATTATCTGCCAAAGAATTTCACATCTCGCAAATGTTCGTCTGTTACTTGCAAAATACTTATCAGTGCATTTACTTATGAATTTTTACTTGTTATTTTTTTAAGCAAACTTCATCTTTGACTATTTCAAGTAGATTTGGCGAAAGTTGCCACCAGACATGTTGTCTCACTAGTAGGAAGACCAAATGTTGTGTAAATACAGATACATCTGAAGGGACCATCAACTTATATATCCTACGTGTTTGTGGGTGTATATAATTTTAATATTAAGTAATATTAAAAAAGGGTTTGACATGAAACAAATTATTTTTGCGTTTAAACGCATATACCCTCCTGACAAAAAAAACACACAAACAAAAATCAAAAATCAAATACTTGTTTAACACATCTTTACATAATACTCTAATAATGAGATCGTGGACATCGACTGACATGACAATTACACCCTTCAACAATGTTTGATCCTTATTTTTATGTCATCGTGTGTCGATTATCCACACCACTGACAACCAGTCCAGAGCTTCAACCGAGACCAATGTCATATTAGAAAGGGGCACAAGTGACACTTTGTTACGGTTAAACTAGGTTCCTAAATGACAACGTGGATACAATGAAATTTATAGTTCAAGACACACGGGCCATTCGTCATATATAAGCATGATAAATGGGCCGATATTTCACGTGTTTTTATGTGTCAAATGAAATGTCACTCAGTCTGTCTCTTCTGAACCAACATTTTGTACTCAGTTTTCATTTGTTCAAGGTGAGACCTATATACAGCTAAAAGAACAATAATCAAAAGCGTTGTTCCATTGCTTGGTTTTACCGATGAATTTTGTAGAGACCGTGTTTCATGTGCATTTACCCCATATTCCTTCATTGATTATTATACTCATATCACTATCTCCCAAGTGCGAATCGTATTTCATTGCAATTGAATATATTGTTTCTACCGTAAAAATAGCATTTTTGTTTCACAGTGTGAGAGACATACAGGTACGCGCGTTTCTTATCATATGCAAAGCAATATGTTTGCAATTACAGATAATTTGTGTTAAGATTTGGTAATAATTTCTTCATATTATTGTGTAATGTTAAGTATTTACCTGTAAACGATCTAACAATGCAGGAAAAAAATCATCAATCATCTGTTGTTCATCCCCAAATCTTGGACGTCCATAAACTGTGGTAGCTATTCCCAGAATCATAAACAAGGAAACAGACATCACGGCCATTTTGAATGAAATCGATTGTTCCAAGATGACCGCAAAAGGAAATACTTTCAATAACGAAAGAGATTACTCACTTATCTTTATCACATATTGTCTAATTTTTACCTATAAATGAATGTCAAAGCGTGTGTACAATGTAGTTGTTGTTTTTGTATTGATCGATGTCAACTCTAACGTGTGACGTATTGTAATAATTATTGTTGCTGAGATACAAGGAACCGAAAAATTGATTTTTATGTGGGTGATGAAGAGAGATCAATATTTATTCACATATATAATTCCGAGAACAGTGTTTATCTTTTCCTGTTACTATTAATGATTGGCAATATTAATCATACACGTTATTTTGTATATTTTTATGTACAAATTTGTGAAGTTATAAATAAAATTGTATTACTGTATGTCAAATTTATTTTGTCTCCGAGCAAACTATTGTTTCCAACACAAAGTCCGTTGTAATTGGTGTTATTACATTGATCAAAAACCAATATGAAATTTCACGCTCTAATATAAATTTGTAAAATGTTAATGACAAATTTAAACAGAGACATTTCTTTGATTAAAATAGGAAAACAGACATTCAGTAATATAATTCTTGTACAAATCAATCAATACCTGAGTAAGAAAAAAATCAAATGTATCCGTTTCTAAACAAAAGACGAACTCATTTTAGTAGAACGATTATATAAGAAATATATCACAATGAAAAAAATCAAAATTTCGCTAGAATGAATTCAGAATAAAACACAATAATCATAAAAAAAATATCGAATCTCCCCCACCCAAATTGATAAAATAAAAATAAAATTGAATAAAATAAAGCTCATCAAAAAAAACTCTGGAATGGAACTCACAGCACTAGAATAATTGTAACGGAAGACGGATAAATAGCAATTAGAACGATTCTGAAATAGATACAAAAACACACAATTTGGGGATAAAATTCAAAAACAGACCATAAAAACTACAAATGTGTCATATCATATTACAAATGTGTCATATCATATGATAAGTAAATGAAGTCCATACAAATCTGTCCTAAGATTAAGGTTATAACAAAAGAAATGGAACTCTTCATTAAACGAAACAAAAAAGGTCTACTCAGATTGTTTTCCGTAGTTACAAATTCCAAAAAGTTGTTTCTAACAGGAAAATTGAATGATTTTTTAAATCATGTATTTCATTAAGGTATAGAAATAATGTAAATGTTCGCCGTTTGATTGTAAAGTTTGTAATTAGTGCGTAAATTGCGGTTTAAGTGGACTGAATTGGGTGTCTATAATTCTGGATGAATTAAATATATATCTCAGGATTTTCTCCAAAATTGGCATACTGATTCATAAAGAATTGATGAATACGTGTGCAAATTTTCATTTCCGCCCTTCCACGCATTTACCCAGAATAAAACCCCAAAGTTAGTGTATTCTGCTACAATACTGGCTCTATTTTTAGAAATGAAATCGAATTTACCTACCTACGTCATGATTACAACTTACGAGTCAGAGGCCCATTCAGGTAATCGTAATTTGATTTTTGTCTATAGTTTGTTTTAATGTATTAAATGGAACAGTAAACATTCTACTATGGCTCCAAATAAATATTTAGATACAGAAAACTAGAAACATTCCCGTTTATTTCGTATAATTTTACCATAATGGGGTACATTGATCCCTGTGAGTGCCTCGGCAGTGTTTAAAATAACATTTACCGCCAAATAATGAACGCAATGGAAAATACCACCCTCACTTATTCCTTGGTTACGGGATATCATTTTGGATCTTGAAAATATACATCTTTGAAATCAATTATTTCATATTTTCCCTTCAAGATTAATCCTTTGGCTATCTTTTAATACAGAAATTGTGTCCGCCCCCGGTAATTTTTGCCTTTTAATAATACTTTATTGTCGCCAGGTTAATTTTTGTGTGGTCGCAGTGAAGACATTTGACATCAACTATAAACAATTTTACGTGCAATAGCAGACCAATTGTTAACTTTTATTTTGTAAATTTTGTAAATGTTTTTGTTTTACTAATGCATCGTTCCTTTGAGATTTATATACCCGAACAAGCTTAATATCTAGCCGTTACTATGGACCATCAACAGACGGCGTGTTTTTAAAATATGGCTGATGAAGTAGACGCCCACCTCATTAGCATGTTTAGAAGGGAGATAATTTCACACAATGACTTTTCGGACTGTTACAGTTGGGTAAACTATAAACTGTACTACTAGAAACCAGATCCCTTCTTAATGAAAGTCTCCTAAGACCAGTCTTAGCTAAGATATATATCTTAGGATGGTCTAAGTCCAATTTTCGTCATCAGTCATGACTTAGGACCATCTTAAGACATATCTTAGGACAAAGTTGTGTCGGAAGACCATCATAAGATATATCTTATCTTAAGACACCTTCATTAAACAGGCCCCAGAAACAATATATATATAGATTTGCATATATGTATTTGCAATGACGCCACAATGACAAGTAGTCTACAATTTGGAACCTCGCGCTGTTTCTTTTTCATTCATGCTTACTTTTAATTTTTTAAACTTTATGTGGTAATTTAATATGGTAACTTTAGATGAAATTTTCCTGCTTGCAAGTAAAAATTATCTCGGCAATGATATTGTAAAAAGGCTTACGTTTTTCCGAAGATTTTGATAATATATTTGTTCAAGATGATGTTTCCTTACTTAAATGAACTTGTCTTTGACACACCTGCTTGTTTTGTCGTGGGACGATTCTAATAATCAGCCTCATTGTTTGTTAGCTGTCATAAGCTTGTCAAAACAATGTTTTCTGTCAATCAAAACATCAAAAGAAAACAGTTCAATTTTCTTATATGAAATATTCAAAACCTAATACACATGGTATAACCTGAGGGAACATAATACACAATATGACATGTATATGTCAATTTCATTGTCATGGACAGTAACTCTGTCAGTTCCTCTGTGTTAAACCTAGGAGACGGATGGTTCGGGATTTTATGAGGACGTATAGCCCGATTCTCCATCCGGTCTAAAATATTAAAGTATTCTACATATGTGGATTTTCTTTCGATATTTCAGAGGACTAGTTTCGAAAATTTAATATGGTACGTAATTGTTTATTCCATTATTTCATCTTAGCTTCACTTTTAGCACTATGTTTTTCACAGTATAGGAATTCAGGCCTTAGTAGTGAGCCAAGCGCATGTACGCAATGTATGAATAACAAATCATGTGTCGCACCATATTGTTTTTGCTGTAGAGACGAGTTGAAACTTCCGATTTCTGTGCAGGATATTCCTCAGATAGTATTTTTCACATTTGATGATGCTTTAACGGACTCTGCTACAAAATTTTATAATCAACTTTTCAATGCATCCAGAAAAAATCCAAATGGATGTCCAGTGTCAATGACATTATTCGTTTCCCATCATGACACAGTATACGGCAATGTGAATTACATGTACCGAAAGGGAATGGAAATTGCTGCTCATAGCGTCTCACACGCACATATGAGTAATGACAATTTCATGAAAGAGGCACAAAATCAGAAAAGAAATTTAGCAACACTCGGTGGAGTTCCAGAAAACGAAATTGTTGGTTGGAGAAGTCCATTTTTAGAACCTGTTGGAGATATGCAGCCAAGTACTCTTAAGAAACTTGGCTATTCTTATGATGCAACTCTGACATTTAGTAAGCGCTCATTAAAGGACAAAGCACCGACCCCGTTTACTTTAGATTTCGGCTGGCCTTACGATTGCAAAGTAAAACCGTGTCCAAAGCGTCGCCATTTTGGATTCTGGGAAGTTCCGGTTGTTTCATTACTGGATTACTTACATAAGTATGATTGTGTTTATGTTGACGGTTGTAATAATCCACCGCCTGATGAAAATTCCGCTTTCAATTTTTTGATGGATAATTTTAACAGTTACTATACAAAGTATCGCGTTCCTTTTGGAATAAATATGCATCCTTCTTGGTTTTATATTCCCGAAAGGTTAAATGCAATGGATCGCTTTATAAAGAAACTTTCAAATATGGATGATGTTTTTATTGTGTCCGTGAAGAAAATGATCGATTGGCTTAAAAACCCGACGGGATTATCACAAATTCATTCATTTAAGCCTTGGCAATGTGGAAATCAACACAGTGCAGGGTCGTCTCATCACACACACAACAACAAACGTCAGAATATATGGACTAAACCAACAGATCCTAGGGTACAAAAACAAAACTCAATTCGTGCTCGTTTGGAGAGAATTAGATTAATGAGAGAAAAATCAAACGATGCTTATTCCAGGGATATCAAAAGAATGCAGCAATCAGCCGAATCAAGAAAGAAATGGTGGGTTCGGGATTCCAATCCACACAAAACACACGCTTCCCTTCATAAGAAACCCGCGGCAATAGCCCCTTGGGTTCATAGAAAGCATGACAGACCGATTAAAACAAATGCGAGAAGACCATCTATGCTTTTATCAGAAAGTAAAAGTTCTAATGATGTACCATTTTGGAAAAGAAAGAACAAAAAAACAACCAATGATTTTTCAGTAAAGAAAAACAGAGATGTCGCATGGTGGGAAAAAGCAATACCAAAACCGAAGTCTACGATAGTTAAAGTGAATGAACAAAATGAAAATAAGCCGTCCGATAAAATGAACTCTGTCAATAATGAGCATAGACACGGTGCGCATCATAAGAAAAAGCATTTTCACCACAAACACCCTCCACAAAAGTTAGTTCCAACTCAAAATTCCTTTGCTACAAAGTCAGAACACGATAAAAAAGAAAAATTTACACATAAAGAGGTGAAACCAGTCTTAGGTCGGAATACCTTTGCTACAAAACCAAGAGATAATTATAAAGTTATAGATAAAAGAGTGAACGCAGTTCTTACTAGAAATACTTTTGCTTCAAAACAAATAGATAAAATTAATGAAATGAAGGATAATGTGGTTAAAACCATTCCAACTCGAAATACTTTTGCTTCAAAACCGATGGATAATAAGAAAGAATTTCCTCAAAAAGAAATAGGCAATATAATGATTTCTCCTCCGAAAGTTGACTTTGCGCAACAACTGAAAGAGCAAGAGTTAAAGCAGCTCGAAATTATAGAAAAACAAAAGAAATTACAGGAAGAACAATTACGACTGCAAATTCAAAAACTCAAAGACAATAATAAAGAGGTATACAGGAGGCAACAAAAAGAGGAAGAGGAAAGGAGGAGGAAAATTGAACAAAAACACAAACAAGAAACACAGAAATCCTTAAATATGCACCAAAATCAAGACAAAACTATTGTGAAAGCTACAACAACAACTGTTCCAAAAACTGTCAAGCCAATAGCTACAACAGTTCTGCCACAAAAAGAAAAATTCTCTTTATTTCCGGATAAAGATAGTAAATTAGATCCTTGGACACGATTTGTGCAGTTCATAATGAGAAATAAACCATAATTTCTTATTATCACAAATCTTATATATCACATTTTTGTGATGGGAAATGCTATGATTGGTATAAGTATCAATAAATTTTCAAAAATTCAGTATAAAATGTCTTACAGGTTGACCGACTAACATGTCTTAAACATTTGAATTTTATTCATTGTTCAAGACCATATACTCACTTTCTGTATTGTCATGAAATACAAGTAGCTTTCAAATCAGGGGTTTAACTGCGTTATTAAAACCACGGAAGACGTATTATTCATATATATATATTTTTCGAGGATAAATTCATCGGCAGTTATCATAATTTGAGCTTCACCATTTTATTTCTATTTGTTTAAAGCCCTTTTTTCAAACAATTAATTCTGGACTTGTACAATACTAGATAGTAAAATGGTGATCCGTAGTCCGCCATCATGAAGATTGACATAGAATTTGTAATAGTGAGATATAAGCTATGTATATTTGACATATTGACCTAAATGTAACCCAAAACTTTTACCAATAAATCAAAAAGTTAAATTTATTAGTGTCCCCATTGTTACAAGCAATTAATTTTTGCGATCCACAATATTTTTGTATTTTATGGTACAATAATGATTTTTTGACAACTTATCCATGTTGAACAAACACCTGTTTATATAAAGGTCATGCAAAAATGCTTTCACTCTCATTTCATTTTTTATTGTATTATTTTATTTATGAACAATACATGTACAATTATTTAACTTCCAACGTTTTTCATAGGTTTGTATTTTGCGGTTCACAGATACTTTTTCCATAGCTTTGCCACATCAATCATTATTTTACTTGCGGTGGCCGATCAAAAATATTTATATTTTTGAAAAGGGAATTTCAATCGCAAGTTTGCTATTAATTGTCCATATGGTGTTTAGAAAAATGAATTCTTTTGATATCAGAGTAGAAAAAAATACTCCTGAATTAAAAGCAGAAATAGACCACTTTCAAGAACCAAGCAAGTCTCATCCGCTGTACAATTCTTGTTCTCTCCGAGTAAGAAAATTGGACCATAGGTATTTTGCTGACCTTTGATTAAGTATATTTATGCTTTCCCAATTTGAAATGCTTATTATTTTAAAAAGATATGGAATACTCTTTGAAAATTTTCTCTCTTATGATACCCCTATGCCTTCACGTATTCTCCTTGATATATCTCTCGAATTGCCTAGGTCCCGTTTCCCACCACTTTCATGCTAATATCTACGTCTATCTTTAAAGTGTCACAACGTCTATCTATTTTCCCTTTCCTTTGGAAGTTTAGTGGCAGTGCCTGTCTTCCAATGTTTGTGTTATAAGCCTCTCCACTTCCAGCGCCTCTAAATAAGCTTTTACTCCACAAGTAACTGGTTGATTTCCTTCCAGAGTTCTGTGTTGATTATCTATTTTGTCAGTTAATGCCACTGCTGGTGGACTGTAAGTCCCCGAGGGTATTCACCAGCCAAAGTAGTCAGTACTTCGGTGCTGACCCGAAAGCCGATTATTTTGGAACCTTACAATATCTAAATTTTTGTAAATTTTGTTGAAACTAAGAAATATCTCCCTCATGCAAAGCTCTGTCCTTAGCTGATTTTGGCTTTGCATTTAGATCATATTGGTTATTTGTTCTCTATCAGTTTTTAAACATCTTTGAGATTATGGTCTTCCAAACGTTTAGATTTTATCTGCACTAAGAGACATAAGTTGTCGAAATGCGCATATGCATAAAGTAAATTTACAGTATTTTCGGCATTTAATTATTTGTTACCACTGGGTCGATGCCACTGCTGATGGACTGTAAGTCCCCGAGGGTATTCGCCAGCCCAGTAGTCAGTACTTCGGTGCTGACCCGAAAGCCGATTATTTTGGAACCTTACAATATCTAATTTTTTGTAAATTTTGTTGAAACTAAGGAGTATCTCCCTCATACAAAGCTCTGTCCTTAGCTGCTTTTGGCTTTGCATTTAGATCATATTGGTTATTTGTTCTCTATCAGTTTTTAAACATCTTTGAGATTATGGTCTTCCAAACGTTTAGATTTTATCTGCACTGAAGAGACATAAGTTGTCGAAATGCGCATATGCA
>MJUU01052764.1:33359-53811 GCA_002080025.1 Modiolus philippinarum | reverse complement strand
GACTGGAGAAACATTCTGTGTGTGTGGACAGGGTGATACAGGCACTTTTATGATACAGTGTGATTTGTGTGACGAGTGGTATCACGGGGAGTGTGTTGATATAACACAGGAGCAAGGAAAAACTTTGAGAGAATATCATTGTCCGGTGTGTCAGACACCTAGTTTATTCGGGAATTAGAAAGTTGAACCTCCCCGTGAATACGGGACATACAGATAAACACACTGTGTGACACAGTTGCATGCTCAAGAATATACTATGAACTTAATATTTGGTTAACACACACGGGACCAACCATCCATCTTTTATCAATTTGTAATTGTACATCAGAATATGAATTTGAGATAATAGAAATGTTGAGGTATGAACAAGAATAACAAACAGGATAATTTATGGTACAACTTGTAAATATGAATATCCATACGGAGATGAATATCCATAATTTTTAATGATTGTTGAAGTAGATAGTAAACAGGCAGATTGAGTGATGAATAGGGAATGGTAATTTTAAGAACGATGATGTTAAACTGTATTAAAATTGTTGTATATAGACAAATATGGATATGGATATTATATTGTTTAAACAGATGGATATGAATGTGATTTTTAAATGTCTTGTCGATAGATTGTACAGTGTACATAGTTAATTCAGAAAAAAAAGAAAAAAAAAAAGAAAAAAACTGATCATGTTGAACTATATGTATTGTATCGTCTTGAGTGCTGAGTAAATGAAAAATTGAACTTATTTGAAACTGTGATGTGAAATAGATGGAAACGCCCCGTCGAAATCTAACTACCAACAGAAATGTAGGCTATCAAGAGACTGAGTGTTAAAATAGGGAATGATTGTTAGCTGAGTTACAATTATATTGATGGAACTATTAATATGATGTATAAGTGACATTGGAACTAATGCCATGATAAGAATGGAATAGAAATGTTAATTTACATAGGAAATTATGATAAATTACATGGGACTGACAGTATTTGAATATTTTGCGTTGGACATTTCGTAAAAATAAGAATAGAAAGATATTTACATAGGACTTTATGTGAATTGAAATTTAACGTATGAAACAATGTTAAATAGTTGAGAAATGAGACTCTAACAAAGGAAAAATTGTTGGATGTAACATGAATGGAGTAGAATGAAAACTGTTGGCAGTTGGGGGTTGTCGCCGTCGTTTCAAAGAAATGTAAATAGAGTTTTTGCATCACAAAATCATTGTTACAACTGTTAAATGTGAATTCGATTATATTCAAATGTGAATGTACCATAGATGGAGACAAGTAAATGCGAAATAGTACCAAATTAAAGTTCATACAGGCATTATGTTATTTCAAGTGAATAGTTCATACAGACTAAGTGAATATTTCATATAAAGTAAGAGTAAGAGACTTGAAGATGTAGTATATAGCTAAATAGAGATAGTGAAGTTAAAGAAACTATGTTGAATTTAGTGAAACTTGAGAAAAAGTGACTGTGAAATGTTTTTTTCCCCCGTTTATACGGGACAAAACGTCGTCTAAGCACACCACATTAAATTTGAACTCGGGAACCCTCCTTGGTCAGTTTGAAGATAAGACCTACTTTTTCAAGAGGGGGGAGGGTGTTGTGGTGTTAGGTGTTAGGTATTAGGTATTAGGTTAAACCCCTTGCCTAGGAAGAGTCCAGAGGCCATCCTGGAACCGACGAAGAGTCCCGAGGACGACGAAAAGCTTCCCGAAGATTCCACATGAGGTAATGGCTGGTTAGAAATATCCCCAGATTTAATCCGCTTCATCCTGATCAAATCATACACTTTTAACTGGTAATACGGCCTTGTGGGTCCTTGCCTAGCTCGGTTCCACCATATATATTTATTCTTTCGAATGGTTTAGAATTACATATAATAAACAAAGTAAGAGTTAAAGATGAAAGCCAGGCGATGTTATTACATATTATTCACTCTCGGGAATAGACACATGGCAAAACAAAGTGCATGCAACGTTATTTTAACAAACATTTTTGATTAAGCATATTAAAACAAAACACATCAATCATCCTTTCAAAACTCTTGCTTTAACTTTGCTTTCAACAGAAAAGAATGTGACAAAATGAAATAGTTTTAGGGAACCTCAGAAAGTATCAGACTTATAATACAAATTGCAGTAACATCATGATAAAGAACCACGGAAACCAATCGAAACATGTCATGTATAATTGAGATATTCAACGTAACTCATAATAATGTCTAACAAGATCGAATCGATGAGATCATTATTGTAGTCAAGCAATATATGCGATTGTTGAAAAAATCATTATAACTGTAATAAACATTTTGTAGACTATCCTTAACTAGTGAATTTTTTCCCTCAACTATTCGACAGTGGAATAACGTAGACCTGAATATCAGAAAAAATACAAATAAATAAAAATTCAAAACTAATCAAAAAAGTACATATGATATATTAACAGTACCAAAGCATTTTTCAATAGGTCCCAGGAAACTTAATATAATATTAACCCAGTTGCGATGTAAAGCGTCTTTTTAGCTCACCTGGCCTAAAAGGACATGTGAGCTTTGCCATCACTATGCGTCCGTCGTCCGTCTGTCTGTCTGTCTGTCAACAATTTCAAAAATCTTCTCCTCTAAAACCACTGGGCCAAATGTAACCAAACTTAACCTGAATCATCATTAGGGTATGGTTTCTCAAACTGATGTTCAGTTTCTCCCTCTGTCGAACAACATGGCCGCCATTGCTAAAAATAGAACATAGGGGTAAATTGCAGTTTTTGGCTAATTACTCGAAAACCGTTACAGATATCAAAAATCTGACAGTAGTAAAAATGATCAGGATGATGAGATCTATCCGCTGTGCAATTTTAAAGAAAATCTGAAAACCCATCTCGGAGTTATAGCCCTTTTTCCGTTAAATTCTCAAAATTTTTGCATTTTTTATTTTTTATTTCAAAAAGTGTAACAGATAGAGGTCAAGAGTAAATTGCAAAAATATTCAGCATATCAAGATCTACCCGCCCTGAAATTTTGAAGAAAATCCATAAACCCTTGTAGGAGTTATTTCCCTTTTTTACCGAATTTTTAAAATTTTCTTATTTTTCATCTTTTATTTCCAAAACTATAGAAGATGATGGTTAAGTGTAAATTGATGAAATGTTTGCCATGCTGTGGCGACTTCAAAACTGATGTTGAAAATTGTTCCTTGACCGCCATTTTCAAAATGGCCGCCAAAAAAGGCGGGAAAATTCAACATAGTCCGATTTCAATGAAATTTGGTTTCCAAATAGATATTGATGTTGCGACTCCAAAACCCGCGTTGAAAATTGTTCCTTGAAAGCCATTTTCAAAATGGCTGCCAAAAAAGGCGGGAAAATTCAACATTGTCCGATTTCAATGAAATTTGGTTTCCAAATAGATATTGATGTTGCGACTTCAAAACCGGTGTTGAAAATTGTTCGTTGACCGCCATTTTCAAAATGGCTGCCAAAAAAGGCGGAATAATTCAACATTGTCCGATTTCAATGACATTTGGTTTTCAAATTGGTCTTGAAGTCGTAATTTCAAAACTGATGTTAAAAATTGTTCGTTGACCGCCATTTTCAAAATGGCCGGCAAAAAAGGCAGGAAAGTTCAATATTGTCGGATTTCAATGAAATTTGATTTCCAAGTAGATATTGATGTTGCGACTTCAAAACCGATGTTGAAAATTGTTTGTTGACTACCATTTACAAAATGACATCTTGACTTCAAAACTGGTGTCGAAAGTGGTCCTTAGCAAGAACGTTTTTGTCAAAAAAGCCCAACAAAGAAATATGGAAAAACATGATCAGCATTTAAAAACAGTTCAAGATATTGGAGGTGTTTGAGCTACGAAAGTTTGAGAAACTGAAGATCAACTGTATAACTTACAATGTTACCTTGATTGTGGCAAATGAAAGTCAGGTGAGCGATACAGGCTCCTGGGAGCCTCCGGTTTAAATGGAGATCTCCATAAAGTAAATATTATAAGAAATCCCTCATGTCGATGTGGCCATGCATACGAGTCTGCATATCATTATTTCCTTGAATGTCCTCTGTATCATGACGCAAGGGAGGTATTAAGAAATGATCTAAATTGGGTACAGGATTATTGTAGTATGGATTTGGATCTTCTCCTTGGCTCAAGTGACGCTCTTACTTTTGAGCAATATGGAATTGTATTGAATAACGTCTTTAAGTATATTAAGAAAATGAAATGTTTCCTCATTGTTTAAACATTAAACTATCCACACACTCGCCACACACATTACCTTTCTTTTGTTTTAAATGTGTTTACTTTATTATATAAAGCTTGAATATTATATTGTAATATATAATAATTTAATAAGCATGTCATAATATTGTAAATAATTGTAAACCGGAGAAGACTTCATAAGTATGTCTTACTTGTGTCTAATCCAATTTGTTGTATTTACAAATAAACTACGTTTAAACTAAAAAAAAACTAAATTGATTTTATTACAGTAATAATTTTTTATCGGTATCGCATCTATTGTTTAAACTATAATAATGATTTCATCGATTCGCACTTGGCTGATAATCAAAACCTATAATGAGTTTCTGTTGTTTGTTCACATCCGGGACTTTTAACATGACCACGTGATTAACTGTAATCAAAATTGCAAAAAAGCTTTATTCAACGTCAATATAATCAAACTGACAACATGAACTCTAAAGAGCTTTTAAAATCGAAAGCTATATGCATCACAAAATATGTTACATGACTTGTACAAACATCACATAAAACAATATATCTACGATCATAAAAGTCCTTTCATGCAACATAGACACAAAATGCTGTACTTAAACGGAGATATATGTCTCTGATTTAAACAAAAAAATTGAAATATGTAATTGGATTTGTACAATCCATTTAATAATTAACTCAATAGATATTCCAGTTTTACAACAGACTGGCCAATAATGGCGTCATATTTACATAATATTAGCAATGAACAGTGCCCCTTTTGCTACATCATGTGTCACATATTAGATATTTATAAACATTTATTATATTGAGGACGGTGAAAGATTGAAATTTCTCAGTGAAAGAAAAGTGATAATTAATTAACTGTGAAATTAATTCCCTAAATTTCACTCTAGGAAGTGACGTCACAATAGACGTCGTCAACGTTGTTGTTAAGTAAAAGTCTCGGCGGATTAACATTGAAAACGTAGTTCGTGAAAAGAATCTCAAATTAAACCAATAATTATGAGAGAACTGATCTATATAATAAAAACAATACCTAATCCTAGATTCTAATTATCGAAAATATTCAACTCATGATCGAAAAACACTGCGTTGTTCGATCATTCGTTGAATATTTTCGATGATCAGAATCTCGCAAAATCGGTTGTATGAATACCGAAGCAAAAATGATAAAATATCTAAGAAACTGTAAAAATTATATTCTGCATATGGAAATTTCAAAAACCCATGTCTCTTCAGTGCAGATAAAATCAAAACATTTGGAAATAAATGAGGAAATTCCAAAATCAAAAATTCAAAAACACGGCAATTCATATCCCACACGAATTGAAACAGTATGACAAAAACACACCCCCCAAAAAAAGAAAAACAAAATGGACCAGGACGCCACAAAACTAGAGAACTAGCAGTGTGCATCCCTCCAAAAAAACTTGAGGTATCATCAGGTGCTCCGGAACGGTAAACATGTTTTGCGTCATACACGCTACCTGTCATACAGCCAGTTGAAATTTCGAAAGTTATGAAATCATCAATCACTCGTGTTTTATTTGACTATGAAATCACAAAGTATAGTGATAAATTCCAAAAATGAATATTCGTTTAATAAATTATGGAAGTTTGGAAGTGTGTAAACTGATTTGATATACGTGACACCAAAACTGCACTGACAATGTACGTTGTTCACAAAATAAAGTGGAATTTAGGCATAATCTTTCAATTTGAAATGTAATTGTAAACTTTTATTTATTCGAACGCAAAAATTAAAAATTATTATCATTGCAATATCACAGATGTCATTAATTGTTAAAAGGATACATAATTCTGAGACAAACAGCCCGATGGGACGTAATGGAAGAAGAAAACTAATGCTAAGATTATCTAATTTTTAAATTAGAAATTTTTAAGTCCTAAATGATGGTAATATTTATTACACAGGTTCATATGAGGGGTGGTGAGATATGGACAAGATTACAGTTATGTAGTCGAAGGGATGTAACTTATAATCATGGAAAGAGGACTTACTAAAAAACACTCATGCGAAATTGCTGTCTAAAAATGTGGACTCTATCGCATTTTTTCGTATTTGATATGACAATTTTCGTCGTTACAGAACTTGTCCGCAGATCATTTTAGTCGAAAAGAAGAAAATAAAAAAATAGAAAACATTAGAATACTGTAATTATTTAATTGACAACTATTCTATAGTTTTTGATATATACTGGAGATTCATTTTTTCGGTACCATGATTTTTTCCACACCAACCAATTAACAGAGAACATATGAATTAAAAACGAGCGGAGGACAAATAATCAATACATAATAAAAAAAGACGGATACAGTTTATTTAATAGAGTATAAAGTTTTTAAACATGTTCTTAATTCAAAATGTCTACATGATTAACCTCTAACTTATTAGTACAGCACTAAGTATTTAAAACATCCGAAAGTGCTTGTAAATCTGATTCACTTTCTGCTCATAAGGGAGCAACCATTTGATTTTTAGGGGGACAAGGAAGGGACATCTGCCCCTGTTTTTTTTTGTTTTTTTATGTTATCTTTTAGCCAGAATTTTTCTCATTGGCAGGAATCCTGTCATTTTTCTCGGTCCATTCCAGAAATTGTGCTTCACATATGTCATCCTGGTTATTCTTTTTTCAGCTGCCTCCTGTCCTGATAATTTTTTTTTACATAATTTCTTATCCTGGATTTTTTTTTAATTCCTTCCTAGTCCCCCCATCGAAGTCAAATGGTCGCTACCTAAGACGACATCATCAGCGTACAATAAATACACAATTTTTTTATAACCAATATCTATTCCAATTCTTAGATTTTACAAGACCACTTAAACAGTCTTCAATTACATCAATATAAACTTTATATGCGAACGGTGCAAGAGTTAATCCTCTATATGATAACTGATTGGTAGGATCTGAAGTTTTGGTTTGGCTTTATGATTCCTTTTAACCACAAACTAGGAATAATTCCTGATACAAAACACATATTACATAGTTAATGCAAAATAGAAATAACAGTAGTTTGTAAATAACTCTACTGATAATTAGTATCACCGGATGACATCCAATTTTTCATTTTATTCAACACATTGATTATTTCATCTTAAAAAATCACAATTGAAATTTTCTTCATATATATTTTCACTTACTCACAAAATGAATATTTCCGTTGAAGTAGAACTATATTTTTATTACATGTACACGGGGCCTAATCTGCTCGAAAAATATTTTAGGTGATTCCCGAGATAAGTAATTTAACTGTGGGTGATAACCAAAAATATGTAAACAAACCCGCTTCAGAAATGAGAAGGTGGGAATCTTTCAACTATATTAGTATTCATATTGCATTATATACAAAGTGATTATGCCTATTCTATGGCAAATGTAATTATAAGTTTTATTTCAAAATCATTTGTAATTTTTGTGTGAAACGTGCACAAAAGTGCAGATCGTAAGCAAATATTTAAGTAGTCAGTCTTGTTTATGAAATAAAAACCTTATTTCAGTGTCTTATGAAAGTTTCTTCGCTTTTTTTTAGAAGCTCTAAATGATGTTTAAGAACTGCAACTATGAAAACAGGTTTAAATTTGGTATTTAAGCAAATATTACAATATAAGCAGATTTTTGTGGGTGATCGCCAGGAGTAAGTAAGTTTCTGATGGTGAATACCAAAACTGAAGAAAATCAAATTAATCATTTTTAAAAGTAAAAATCGAAACATAGCAAAAGAAAAGCACTCAGAAGGTTAAAACTGAAACGAATGAAGGTGCACTATAAAATGCTTCAGAAAGTAGGCATTGTCTTATCGCTTGAAAAAGCTTTTGGAGTCTAATCTTATTGGTGCCTGGGAAAAATGTCAAAATTTAATACTAGATTTCTAGGGTTTGCCAGATTGAAATATTGCAATATCAATAGCATCATATGACAACCATCAAACATCTGGAGTAAAAACAATATTCATAGGCATAGCAACAAAACTTATCTAGAATGTTTGCAGGGGAAGTTAGGCATTTTGGAGTCAATTTCACATTCATGGTGATCTTATTTACGTACAAGACAAGAACAACAATAAAAGCGTTGTTCCATTGCTTGGTTTTACCATGTGTTTGTGGAGATTTGGTCTCATTTGCATTTACTCCATATCCTTCATTGTTAATTTTAGACGGGAGTTTGTCTCTCCTGCAGTGTGGAGTCTGTAAAAAGATTCCCCGTGAGAGAGATGTATGCTCTATATACATTTCAGTTATGGTGTACTTGTTCTTGAGAGAATTTCTCATATGGATGCACTATCACTCTTTCAGATTTTGTTTTATATATTTTTTTTGTAATTTTAAATTGTTTTTCTGACCACCCGTTTATTGTGCCCACGTCTCACGATTTTATTATGCCAAGTTTTCTTACAATTGACTCGATGAGTGCCCTGTTGTGGTTTAAATGTTGTGATCGTCTTTTTCTAGTCTTTTAGTCGGGAAATGGATGACAGCGATTGTAAGAACACTTTGCCAGTTAAGTTTATGTTTGCTGACGATCCCGCATCCATGGATCAAAGGAAAAAAGACATGGATGTAGCGTTGCTCAGCAATTAGCAATGAATTCCACTCAAACCGGTGCTAGGGGCCGTCTTGAACTTGCTATGAGGTATGAGTAATGCACGATGAAGAACAACAATAAAAGCGTTGTTCCATTGCTTGGTTTTACCATGTATTTGTGGAGATTTTGTCTCATTTGCATTTACTCCATATCCCTTCATTGTTAATTAAATACTAGGAAAAAGAGAAAAAAANCGACAACAACTTACTTGTCGCCCATTAGGCAAAATTTAAAAATTAAGCAAATCATTCATAGCATATCATATGTTGTATGGACATAAACTAAATATAAGTAGCATACTTAGGTATTGAAAGCAATTCATTTGGTCGTAGATCCATATCAAAGGTTTTTTTTTAAGAATCACATCATTGGTCACAGATCTCATGAGCAGTTTAGTTTATTAACCAAGATGCATATCAGTAGTCAGTCCATACAACGACAAACGCTTATAATTGCATTCACTACAAGAGAGTGGATCTTGAGAAGAACAAAGATTCCTCCGAAACAGATAAAACATCCTATGTTTGGTCATTATAGGAACCAGAGGCATATCTGAAAATAAATTATTTTTGTAATGTCACTGGTGATATCTATTTTGATATTGATGAAGACATCGACAACAACAACGGTGGAAGCATTTTGTACATTCTTTTTCAAGCTAAAACTCAAAGACTACATGTGGTTTCGTCGAATATTTCATTTTTGGATTATTTAAGAATTTCCGCCTCCATCTTTTTGCTTCGTTATTCCTTTGCCGATATATTTTTAATGTTGACTTTGAAAATTCGAAAGTTCACTGCAATGGTGAAGGTTCTAGGTCTCTATGGCATGGCGATTAGGAGAAATTCTTACTGAAAATAGATAGTAATGCGGCCCTGACTTCATTATCCCACATCTATATTAATTTTTATCCCTCGAATACCTAAGAAATACTGTCTAGTATACGGTGTATTGATACAAAAAGTTCTTTCACCACACTGTTGTGTTAAAAGAATGGCGCAACATAGCGTGTGTAAACATGTCAGAGTGCATGGTCAATCCAATAAGAAGGAAATGGTGTGGTAGGGCTGATAATCTGAGGGAGGAAGAGCTATATACCACCTGTTTTTGAGATTGAAGCGGACAATGGTCATGACGGTGTGAAGTATCGTCCTCTGAGCATTAAAGAAACACATTCTCACAACTGTATCTAATGAGACTGTCATTGAGCCATGACATTTTCTATTTAGATAGTAACAGTATTGCGTTTTAGAATTACAAATTTTATCTATCTCAAGTTGAAAAAGTCGCATCTCGCTCGATGCTGTTGTGGAATCTATATATCACACAAAAAATGAAATGATATGTCTTGTAGTTTTCACAGCAGTTGCAGCGGACCAAAAAGAATGAAGATATTACAACTAAAGGTCTTTCAGAATAACAATAACCAGAAGAATTGCAATTATTTATTTATTTCTGTATTTTTGGACGGAACAATGGACATTTTCCCGGATAGCCACGGCACTTAGGTATAGCATTGGATAAAAAAAAAATATGTTCTCCCATTCTCTGCCGTTGTGACAATTCACGTCATTTTATATTTTTCGAGTTTTTAAGAGACATTTTATTGGAGAAAAGCACTTTTATTCAGAAAAGTCACGCTTCATTCTCGATAATAAAATTTCGATTTTAACATTCTCGCTAAAGCTCGCATTTTGAAAATCGAAATTTTACTGTCTCTAGCGAATCTTGAATTATTTTGAATCCATTCCACCCTGAAAAAGAATCGAAATGTATTTAACTAGATATCTTGATTAAATATATGAAGGGAAATCACCCATTTGCTTATTTCATTTGTTTACTGTTATATAACGATTTTAACTCCATTTAAACTGTTTTAATTCATATTTTCGGCCAACAAAGGAGCATTGCATGTATCTTTTTTCCCTCCACTGGCTGTATCTTTCTAAAAAAGTGAATTACACATGTATGTAGTCGTCTTCAGCTTTTAAATGGACCATTGTCACTTTTATGCACGCTTCAAGCTTAAACCAATGGAACTTGAAAACCCTGGTATGGTCGGTTCGCTTCAAAATCAAATTGTCCGTAGAATGCGCATAGTTATATTTGTTTGTTTGATTGATTTAGAAAATAAAAACGATTTTTATATGGAACATTCCTTTCCACCCAAATTTTTTTGACGTATTCGCGAATTCACCCACATTTTTTTACTTTTACGAGCAGATTAGCCCCCGTGATGTAGTGCAACTGCCATCCTGAATTACGTCCATTGAAATCTTACTTTATTAATGTATCATTTTCTTCTTCTCTTTTGCTATGCATTTTACTATGCAGAGCAGAGGTTCGGCAAAATATTAATTCAGCGTCTGAGGACTATAAAATTGTACTACTAAATATGTTCTATTGGATTAATGAATTTACATAAGTGACTGATTTACACAACCCCACAAGCACACCCATCATTTCCCGGGGAATAGAGCTTTAAGGTTTTTGTAATTCATTTATGACGTCGTGATTTTTTCGTGTAGTTGAACCGTTAAAAGGTTCAATTTATGTTCAAACGGTAAAGAATAAAAGGACACATTCCTATTATACGCTCTGTAGACCACTTCATACAATAGTTTTCCAAGAGTTTTATTATTATTTAAAGACGATGTCATTTCAAAGAAAACATTTTCAATTAATCTTCAAACTTATGTAAAACATAGATGAAGTCAAATGAATTAACAGTAAATGCCCTTTTAGGTATTACACCTTCTGATTGTTTCAACATTCAGAACGCCATCAGAAATTGAAAATAAGCAAAGAAAATGAAATAAAATTCATTTTGCAAAACGACGGAATACTTCTGACGTGTTAATATACTATTGTCATTGGTCTTATTTTACCCTTTTGGGTTTTAAACCTTTTATTTCTGTAAACGCAAACTTTTCCCAGCTTATGCATACAATATAGCAATAGAAAGGAAAAATAATGACATGTATTTTGCTATATTTTATTACATATACGTACAAAAATATAATGTAAATTGTGATTATATTGTATTACGATTCAAATTAAGAAAAATTGCTATCGATATAAAGAAAAACCCGCAACTGTGTATTCTCGCCATTTTTGGTCTTTACATGGTTTTTACAAATATCTTTTCCCCTGATTCTGTGACCCTATTATTTTATTTGATTAATCCGTTGAGGAGGTTAGACACTGTCTTCTGTGAAAATATTATCAAATTATCATATTTGATTTTTTGCGATCAGCGATTTTGTCGTATTTTGAGTACCTGACAAAAATGGCGGGAACTTGAAGAAAATTGTGCCGTTTGTACCAAAACTTGCATATTTATTATTTTTTTTGTAACATATTGTTTTTCTACACACCATGAAGCATTTAAAATAAATTTAGTTCATTCGAAACCTACAAAATAGTGAATATACATGTATAAGCCATTGGTGTATAATCAATACCTTCAAAACAGGTACATAAAGATGACGTTATAGCTCTAAACTACACTGTAAAAACAGTGTTTAGGATTTGAACACTTTTGAAACATGTTTAGGTCTAAACATGTTTAGGATTGTGTTTAAAACCTAAACACGTGTTAACTTGAACACGTTTAGGCTAAACGTGTTTAGGATTTGAACATGTTTAGATTGATAAAATCATCAATCTTTAACGATTTTACTGATATTTTCATTAAGTTATACACAATCCTAAACACCTTAACACAATCCTAAACGTGTTTAGATCTAAACATGGTTAGCTATTTCAAACAAAGAGTTATCCTTCATATAGAGGGCGCTCTAATCTTTCTTTGATTTTAAAAGTGCTAACGTGGCAATAAACAGGGATTAACCGTGTGTGTTCTTTTGAGGATGTTGCTTTAAATACAGACTATTTTAAAGGTAAGTAGAACACATTATTTTGATATTTGAAAAAGTTTAATGCTTATTGGTGTATTAATTATATTTATTATCATTTGTGTTGCTGTCATGCATCGATTTCCATTGACATGTAATTATTATGCAACTATGTTTTAGTAAAATTTGAAGAATTTTTATTGAATGTTTCTCAGTATAATATTATTTTTCCTTTACACAAGCGTTTCGATTTTAAAGGTTTTGCTAATTATTATAACATTCAAAATGTAACTATTATACTTATATACTTTCAGGTAATACTTGTGGATTGAGTCTCGATATCAGCCAGTGCAAGCATCCTAACTTGGAAGCGAATGAAGAGAAGATTCTTGTCTTGAAATACTTTTATAATTGAATAAATAAATAAATCAATAAATAAATAAATAAAAACAAAACAAAATGAAAAGGTTAAACATGTTGAAAATCTAAACACGAACCTATGCTAAACATGTTTAAAACCTAAACACATTTCCATACCTAAACATGTTAAGGGCTAAACGTGTTCAAAATGCAACACAGATTATGTGTTTAGAATTGTGTTAAGGATCTAAACACCGTTTTTAGAGTGTAGGTCGGTGACTCTCAATTTTTTAAACGACCGCAATGGTGCTGTCGTCGTCCTCGTTGTCTGTAGACACTTTAGTTTTGGTCAATAACTTTAGTTCCCGTTGATCAATCCTTATGCAATTTCAACATAATGTTTTTGGAACAAAAGGAAGGCTTGGAGTAGTTTTGGTAATTGTGACCCCACCCGTTTTTTAAAAAGGGGCCAAAAAGGTTTAAATCGGGTGCTTTCACATATTTGTCTGTAGAATCTTTATTATTAATCGGATTTGGATGGGGTTTCATTCATTGTGCTCCTGAGGATATTTCCAATCAGTAGTATGCCAACGTAGCATGTACCGTTCCCGACATAAATGGGGGCCCAAAAGGAGAGAATAAAAAAAAAGATTTTTTGTCCGAAGTTGAGGCAGTTTTTTTCAATGGATTGCTTATGAAAAGTTATCACAGCACTCTGCTATTAGATTTTGGTAACTTGTTTCCTTACCTAGCTATGAGGGGCCAAATTGCTAATTTGCAGAATACCTAACAATTTTAATTTTCATCGGATTTCGTTAAATTGCTCTTGATATAAGCTTTCGGTAGCATGTCAACGGATTTGGCGTAGCTCTTACCGTTTCCAAGCTATAAGGTGTCAAAGGGGCAAAAACTGCAAGTTTGCAGATTACCTATTTTTTTTTATTTTTCATCAGATTTCGGTGGAATTTTTTTCTTAGGATTCCGCTTGATATAAGCTTTTTAGCGGCGAGCACCCCTTGACCCATCTTTCAAAATTACGTATTGTCTTTCTCTCTCCTTTCAAGATTGTGGTCATGGAGTTAGTAGTCTACCTGTATTGGGTTTTATTCGTATGTTTTATACTATAGGGAAACGGGACAGATAAAGGGGAGGTTTGGGTACCCATAAACCGGTTAAACCCTACCGCTGGCTTTTTCTAGTTCCGGTACCAAGACCAAGCCATTGTAAGTGTTTCCTGTTATCCATTTTTTAACTTTTGGTAGTATGCCAACGGATTTGGAGTAGCTCTTACCATTTCCGAGCTATAAGGGTTCAAAGGGACAAAACTGTAAATTTGCAGATTACCTGAAATTTTTATTTTTCATCGAATTTCGATGGGATTTTTTTCTTTGGATTCCTCTTGATATAAGCTTTCAGCAGTATGTAAATGGATTCGGCGCAGCTCTTAATACGGGGTCAAAGAGGAATCATAAGGATTCATAAGGGCTAATTTTCATGTTCCCTAGTTTGGGTCAACCTCCTTATTGTGTCCATGTAATTATTGTGTCTTGCTCTTTAGTATGTCCACACTCACTTTCAGTTACACTTGTTCAACATGCTGCGGTCGTATCATGCTGCGCTCGGTGTAGCCTTTAAATTTAGCTTGATTTAAAGCTTTTATCATTAATATTGACTGATTATTGTACAAAAGCAATATCAAGAAGGTATATTGGAGTTTGAATAGTAGGATATGTCGGTAAACACAATTCATAATTATCAAAAAGCTGCAAACTTTTGCTCATATATGTATTTCTGCAAATACGATATGTTTAAACTAAACACAAAGCTAATGGAAGTCTGATCATCATAATGACAAGATAAGCACGAACAACAGTGTACAAATTGTTACGCTCCATTCATAATATTAATGACCCTTCCTATTTCGAAAAACAGCAGGCCTCTAAATATTTCCTTTACTGCACTCGTACGTCATTACAGTAAATTTCTAAGAAAAGAGAAATAAGGGAGGTTGACTAAAACATAACTAATAAATCAATCAACCATATTGGAGTTTTATGATGCATGCCCAAACTGCAACTCTCGCCAGTCTTCCAAGCAATTACAGTTACGTAATTCTTTAAGAGTACCAACAAAGATGATATTAACCTTAATGATAAACGCAGACAATTTTTCAATCAATCATTAATTACATAAGAAGAATTGCCATGGTACATGTTTTAAAGAAAAGATAAAATTGATTTATGACATGTATGCAATGCTAATTAAGTTCGATATCACATTAACCAACAGCTAGAAAACCATTTACACTTAAAAAGTCTCAATGACGCTGATATCACACATCAAAGGAATTGTCGGATTTCCGAAGGTAAGCTTTTTGATAATGAAAAGATGGTCAAAGTTCCAAAATAAGCAATGAAGGGATATGGAGTAAAAGCAAATGAGACAAAATATCTACAAATACGTGGGAAAAAAAGCAATGGAACAACGCTTTTATTGTTGTTCTTCATCTTGATGTCACGACGAGGCCTTCAACAGTGAGCTATGCTCATACCTCATAGTAAGTTCAAGACGGCCCCTAGCACCGGTTTCAGCGGAATTCATAGCTGGATGACAAGCAACGCTACATCCATGTTTATTATGTCATAGATGCGGGATCGTCAACAAACATAAAATCAACTGGCAAAGTATTCGTACAATTGCTGTAATCCATTGTCCGACAAAAATACCAATAGAAGACAAACACAACGTTTAAACAACCACAGGGCACTCATCGAGTCAAAAGTAACAAAACTTGGCATAATAAAATTATGAGATGTGGGCACAATAATCAGGTGGTCAGAATAATAATTTTGAAAACACAAAAAATAAAATGCTAAAATTTGAAATGATGATAGTACATCCATATGAGAAATTCTCTCAGGAACAAGCACACAATGACTGAAATGAATATAGAGCATACATCTCTCACACGGGGAATCTTTTAACGGACTCCAAACTGCAGGAGAATCAAACTCCAGTCTAAAATAAGCAATGAAGGGATATGGAGTAAAAACAAATGAGACAAAATCTAAACAAATACGTGGGAAAAACAAACAATGGGACAAAGCTTTTATTGTTGTTATTCACCTTGAAGTCACCACGAGGCCTTCAGCAATAAGCTATGCTCATACCTCATAGTAAGTTCAAAACGGTCCCTAGCACCAGTTTCATTGCTGGATGTCAAGCAACGTTGCATCCATATTTATTATGTCATGGATGCTGGATCGTCAACAAACATTAAAACAACTGGCAAAGTATTCTTACAATTGCTGTATCCATTGCTAATTATTGGATCTATGTTATTCATCTTCTGTAAAATTGCATATTTAGCAAATCAATTTTTCATTTTTTCGATTTACATAAAATTGAATTGAGCATGCCAACATGACAAGACATTTGATCAAAATGAGTTTAAAAATCAAATATGTGAGCATCTATTATATATAGGTAATGATCTCGGAGAACGAAAATTTATGCAAAGCTGTATTTTTTACGCAGACGTAACAAGGTCTCGAAATTTGATCACAGGTTGGAACACGAGACACAAAATATTCAAATTCGGATCTGAGCTTCCAAACATCGAGCCATTTTTTAGTGCGTCTTAGCCCATCGTACGACAGCTGGTCGAATTTTTCATGCTTAGGCAGCAATTTTGTGAGCAAAGGCAAAATCTTTGGCATGCCAAAAAAATTGACAGAAGTCCTTGCGTAGGCCCATTGCCGTCGGGATATTGTGTTTCTATTTGCCCTTTTTGAGGCCATCTTGTCAAATGATTTAATCTTTCGTCCTTTGTTTATCGGTTACACCGGTATTGTACCGAATGAAGATGGCACCATGTCGAGTTGCAATAATACTTTTAACATGTGTCAAGAAATAGCTAAATTTGAATAGCTGGTGCCTTCTACATTTGTCATAGAATAGTCAGCCCTTAGCAATTCCGTGAAGCACAAGAATTTGTAATTCTCAATGCTCAAAGCAGATTCATCAAATCAAATTCCAACAGCATGAAATACTAGTACTTTAATGAAACAACAAGCAGGAAAAAAAGGCAGTAGCATACTTGTTTTTCATTTAGCTCACAGGAGATGAACAAGGCCTAGCACTTTATATAAGTGGTGAACAATTTCTTATTTCATCCTACTTTATTTTAACTACTTTAGCATCATACCTAGATCTTTTGTTGTATATTAACGAAGATGGAAGTTTGAAATTTAAGCTTTTTGACAAGCGTGATGATTTTGATTTCTCTTTTGAGCCTACCTCTCCAGCCTATGGTGTGTAAATCTAAGAGTTGATTCGTTAATATGGAGCACGTATTTTGTACTTGATTTTTTAAAAGAGCAAAACACCGTCCCAAAAGCTGCTAAGTCAGGGATTTGTTCAACCTATGTAACTTTCATACCTTAAGAAATTCTATGGCCGTCACCATAACATCATTGAAAGATATGACGTGTCCCAAATCAAGGCAGACATTTTCAGCTAGATTCCTTTGTTCTTTGATTTGGCTATACCGATGTTCACTGTCTGACAAAGGAAGACAGCGTTTTTGTTCCTACAGCACTCTGCTTTTCGAACTGAAAACAGAAAGCTGATTATATTTGAAACCTTGCAATATCTAATTTTTTGTAAATTTTGTTGAAATTTAAGGAGTATCTCCCTCATGAAAAGCTCTGTCCTAAGCGGATTTTGGCTTTATATTGACGAACATGGACGTCTGAAATCGAGATTATATGACAAACGTGATCATTTTGACTTTCCAGTTGTAAACTCTCGTTCTGTGCAGCAATATACCTACATCCCCAGTATATGGAACGTATATTTCACAATTAATTCGTTACTGTAGAGCGTGCAGTGACTTTGTGGAAAGAGCAGAAGCACTGTCACAAAAACTGCTGAGTCAGGGATATGTTCAGCCGTTCTAATTTTCGTCCCTTCAGAAATTCTATGGCCATCACTACGACACCATACATGTAAATAGATATGAAATGTCAGTGTCACAAATGAAAAATGACATTTTCAGCTAGATTCACGTCTTCCCGGACTTGACATTTCCGGTTTTGACTTTACCCTGGATTGACCCACTAACAGTGTGACGGGTGCTTACCCTTCCGGAGCACCTGATGTCACTCTGTTTTTTGAGTGTTCACACTGTTAGTGCTTTAGTTTTTTTGTGTTGTATATGTTCGTGTGTTTTGTGGGCATGTGGTGTCTTTGGTCTTCCGTCTTCTGGTGTTCTTGCTTTTGCCTTGTCTTTGGTCTTTGATTTATGAAATCTTGTGCTTTGTTTCTTCGGTATTCTACTGCCGGTTTTTAGATCATATTGGCCATTTGTTCTCTATCAGTTTTTAAACATCTTTGGGTTCATGGTCTTCCAAAGGCTTAGATTTTATCTGCACTGAATTGCGCATATGCAGAAATTAAATTCACAGTAACTTCGTTATTTAGTCATAAAATAGCCTTTCACTAGTTCACACGACTTCCGAGAGGCCTAACAATAAAATCTTGCGAAGGATATAGAGTAGGCTTGAGAAGTAACACGATACAAAAAAATTTCACCCCCCAGTCTCGAGCTGTCCATCAGTCTAAGACGCCTGCCCTTCTGTGACAGTTATAGGGTCTGTAAGTCTCGTCATGTGACTCCACGAGAATTCACGATAAAATTGCAATTCAAAAACGTTTCCCGCCAAGTCACGACGTCGGAGGATTATGGCGTCCATATTTTTGGTTTGAAACGTCAAATGTTTTTGCCAAAAATACAACTTCGGGGTACAATTTATGTGCCCGGAAGTTTCAAAATTGAACGAGACTTACAGATCCTATTCAAGTCGTCGTACAACTTCATACTTCCTCCATTAATAATGTGTGCAATACCTTCCAATTAGATTTCCTGCTGAAGTCATCCAATGTTCTATTATATTTGAAGAGTGGGGATGGGTGTGATTCTTAGGGTGTAAGTTGCTCATTGAATAGAAAATACAAAATATTTTACTCATTATCCTTCTTCCCCAGATCGCTGCAGACTACAAGTTTCTGCTGAATTGGGTCAGAATTAAAAGAATGCTTGTAGAGTTCGAATCACGTTCAGTCTCACTGAAGAGTTGTCTCTACCTGGTGATGACATTTCTCTTCAATACTATATAGTTGGTTTTGTGACAAGGCTTTTTGAAATCAACATGAAAAATATGAATAAGTCTTCTATCTCTACTGGTACAATATATAATTAAAGACTTTCCACAACTAGATGATTCCTAAAGCATAAAACGTTTGCCAAAGATATAGTTAAATGCGTCTGCATTTTATCATTAAAAGTTGTCAAAACTTACTATTTTGATAAACCATAAATCAGTTCAAACTTTGAGCCTTTCGCGGATAAATCATCTCCACATTAAGTTTAAGGACTGGTGCTGACCTGAACTGGAATTCATGTCAGTTATTTTTATACAATTGACAGTTGGTCATAAACTACTATCCGAAAAATGCAACTACAAAGATATCTTAGTATGTTAAGAAGATAATAAACCTGACCATGAAGAGTGTTCATATTGAATGCTCGCCATGCAAAGGACCTTGTACTTTTTAGAAAACCTAATTTGAATGACATACACCCTCACGTCAGACATAAAGGTTGTTGCAAGACATTGAGCGGTCGATGTTAAAATGATTTATTTCACAAAAAAAGACTTTTACTCTTGACAACTCTGTTCGGGAATTTTGTGATTACCCCCATTACGAAGATCTCCGAAAACCTGTCTTAGAGTAATTGTCCTTTCCGTAAAATAGATTTTGTTTTACTTTTCATGTAATAAATTGAAAACTATAGAAGATCAAAAAAATTCACTTTAGTAGGATCTACATATCCTGCAAATTTGGAAACAATAAATTAACAATGAAGAGATATGGAGGAAATGCAAATGAGACAAAGTCTCTACAAAAAAATGGTAAAATTAAGCAATGGAACATAGCTTTTTTGTTATTCTTCATTTTGAAGTCACAAGAGGCCTTCAACTATGAGCTTTACTCATACAGCCCCTAGCATCGGTTTTAGCGGAATTCATTTCTAGATGTCGAGCAACGCTACATCCATGCGACTGTACCCATGGATGCGGGATCGTCAACAAACATAAACTTAACTGACAAAGAGTTCTTACAGTCACTGTCATCCGTTGCCCGACAAAAAGACTAATGGAAGACTATCACATCACATTACATCCACAGGGCATTTCTCGAATAGTAAGAAAACTTGGCATAATAAAATCATGACAGATGTTAAAAATCATAATCATATAGGAGTTCTTGTCCTTTTTTTAAATTTCAACGATTCAGATATGTTTTGTTGTATTTCA
>MJUU01052764.1:19048-32586 GCA_002080025.1 Modiolus philippinarum | reverse complement strand
TCAGATAAGTAACAATTTTACAACATATTCGATGCTAAAGCGGTTATCCATTTACACATTAATAATTTATTTTATAGACTTCCCAGGTGTGGTACATTATTCAGCCAGAAAAATACAATCCTTAACACAGTATTAACCCAAATGTAGCAGGGGTTACCATTGCGTTAAATAGATCCACGACTTTTAATTGAAAATATTGAACACAGTTCACAAAAGAACCATATTTTAAGATCTTTTCACTTGAAAGCACTTGTCAATTTGTAACAAAATATCATTAAAATAGTCTTTTGGCAATCACCTTTGTAGTTAGTGACATCATTCAAGATGACTTCCAGTCGAGAGCATAGTTAAACTTATGAAAAATGTATTTAAAGATCTTCTTTTCTAGAAAAACCTCAGCATTTTAACGAAAATGGGTATTTATTGTCATCGAATGGTCCCATTTAAGCATGTTATTTTCATATTTTACGAAAGGATATGGAGTAAATGAACATGAGACCATAACACATATGTTAACTCCAACTGCAATAATTTTAATGAGCTGTATGGCCATTTCGGAAATTTATTCCTCACCAGCAGCACTAGAACCCAAACAAAGGAAATCCATAATTTCAAAAAATGTTAAAATGCATAAAACCAAACGAAATCCGAATAGTCAGTAATATCAAATATAGCTAAGGACAAAACTACGATGGTGGGAGTTAATCCTTCGGTTTTAGAATTTACATAAATTTAGATAATAGTAATTGAAGAAAGTGTACACATGAGATATTATCTCATGCACAAGTACACCATATCTAAGAAAAATAAAGAGCATACATCTCTACCACGGGGAATTGTTTTACCAACTCCACACTGCAATAAAAGACAAACTCCGTATTAAATATTTTCCTATCAATCCAAGATTGCTGCCAGTGGGGAACATTATTCAATACAGGACCTTATGGGAAATGCATTCAGGGATCTTCTCTTAAACTGCATGAACAGATTTTCATCAAATTCGATCAAAAATAGTCTTGGACAGTCCCATTCAAAGTTTGTGATTATTTTGTTGTTACCTGAAGACGGCTACAAGCAGGGAACATTGACAAATATTGACGTGAAAATGCATTCATAAGGTCTTCTTATTACAAACTGCTGTGCATATAAGAGCCAAAGATTAAAAGGTGGTCCTTTTTAGCTATCCTATATCATATATACTTAACAGTCCTCACCACGATATAGCTAAAATATTGCTGAAGTTGGCCTAAGACATCAATCAATCAATCAGTGAAAAACTCCATTGATCAAATTTATCCTTATCAGAAACAATGGCAGTAGAATACCAAAAGGTATAAGGGAAGTGATGATCACAAAAACCAAAGTCCAAGGACATGGCAAAAAAAAAAACAACATAAAAAAGGACATAACAGGGACGTGAGACAGCAACAAGGCACGGAAATAAAAAGACGTCATTAAGAACTAAAATACTCATAGTGTGAACTCAAATGAAAACCGGGAGTGACATCAGGTGCTCCGGAAGGGTAAGCATGTCCTGCCACGCTAGCGACACCAGTTACACTATCAAAGAGGCATATTGTGTTTTGAACCTGTCTGTTTGGTCAATGTCATTTTCTAATGGATATATTGATGATCCTACTTTTACATTGAGCTTGTTGGTAAACTCTATCTTCAATAACCTTCCAGGAATAAAAATATAAATAAAACAGGCGAGTGATTCACTTTCATGTGACCCATTGGTAAAGAACAATTTCCATTAGATATTCATGAACAGTCATAACACGCCCGCTCTAGCATACTGAAAATCAAAAGTGTCATTGTTCATCAAAATTGCAAGACGTACCCACAACCAAATAAATGACGAAAAAAGGAAAAGGCTTTTTTCAGAGCTTAACTCAGAAACCCTTTATATTTCCGAATCGAATTTTGTATGCATGTTAGCAATTATAAGAACATGTGCAGGTCATCTTAACTGACTGATTCACGGATTTTTTAAATGATTATAGCATTTTTAAAATTTTTCTCCTACTTAAAATCTATACTGAAAAAAATGTTGGCAGCTGATCTCAAAAACTCTTCTGAGTATCTTGTCAGATTGCTAAACATCATATAAACCTGTGCATCTTTCATTTTCAGATTGATTCATCAATATAAAAATACCGATGTTACTGTTAATCTAGTTTCTGCATGTATGCATTTCGACAACTTATGTCTCTTCAGTATAGATCAAAACAAAGCATTTGGGAGTCCTATAACCGGAATACATGTAAAAGCTGATAGAGAACAAATAACAATAGGATCTTAATAGAAAAGCAAAAATTCAGCTAAGGACAGGGCCGTTCATTAGGGAAATACTTCTTAGTTATTAAATTTAGACATTGCCAGTTTCAAAATAAACTGTTTTCGGGTCGGCACAAACATATTGACTACTGGGATGATGAGTACCTTCGGGGACTAACAGTCCACCAGCAGAGGCATCAGTGGTAATAAATAACAAAGTACTGATGTTACCGTTAATTTAAATTCTGTATTTGCGTATTTCGACAATTTATGTGTCTTCAATACGGATAATATTTTTACATTTGGAAGTTAATAATCCAAAATACCTATAAAATTGAAAAAGAACAACAACAACAAACAAAAAAAAATAAAAAAAATATAAAAAAAAAATAAAAAAATAGATCGAAATTAAAAAGCGCAAAAATTCAGCTAAAGACAAAGCTATGCATGAGGGAGTTACTCCTTAGTTTCTGTTTTAAATATACAATGGGTGTAATAACACAATTACCGAACAGAGTGGTCAAGAACCGAAGTTCATGATCTCCGGCAACATTCACGACTACAATGGTACAAAAGAAATGGTTGGTAAAACGGTTTTTATTGGTAGCCAAACCTTTTCTTACATTGCGGTAGTGTACGGTAGCAACTCAATAGCAATTGCCATTGAAAGGTCGAGGACATGTAAAAGAAATGATAATCCCAGTATTGAGTTAACACATTTTTCCACAAGGGACTGATATCTATTTTAGAACTTTTTAATGATCGTAAGAGACGGAATTTTTTGAAGCCTTGATTAATACGGCGGTCACGGAGAAAACTATGTCTAATACGAAAGTTTTAATAATGTCTGCTAGCTCTTGTGTAACGAATAAGCTATAAAGTTTGTCTCCATGAGCATGAGAAGCCGAAATATTACTGTCCATGTTAGGGAAATTGATAATTTTGAAATTGAAATCGCCCTTTTTGTCGAAATTTTAGTACTGCGATGACCATTTTCGTCCAATTCGGAATGCAAGTCTAAAAAGAGGTGTCTGGTGGTCTCTGTCGTTTCCTTTATCTCTAGTTCTGGCGGATATATTAAGGGGATACATTTAGCAAAATATGCATTATTGATGGAAAAACATCATCAATATATCTATAAGTTAGATTGAAGGTTCTACCATCTTTTATGATCTTTTACGAGTCTCTGAAGAAATTCAGTCTCGTATGAATATAAAAACAAGTCTGCGAGTAGATATTGCAAATTAAAAAAAATCGGTTGTCGGGTCAGCACCGAAGTACTGACTACCGAGTTGTAGTGGAAAAGTTATGGATACTTTAATTTTTTTTGCAATTAAGTACCTATTTTGAAAGAGGACAATGTGCGATAAGGGGCTAATTTGGCTCTTAATTTCGGTGAATTTTTAAGTTGCACTTGAATAAATTCTTCATGTTAGCTTGTAAGTTCCCACAAAAGGAAGACATACAAAATTTAAAAAACATGTCGTCACAAAAGGTACAGTTATGACGTCATGCTATAACTACTTTAGAAACGTTTTCATAGAAATACAAGAAATTTGGAATATTTTCGAACGGTTTTCCAAATCGGAAATATAGAGCGCATTCAAGAACCAATTAGATGATTTACCAACTTGTTAGTGCAAATGCTTTGGACCTCCCATATAAATATTTGTGTGGCTCTTGCATGCGTTCTATGATTCCTCTTAAGAGCAGGGTAGTTAAAATTTGTCAAATCTGTCATTTTTTGACAAAAAGTGCAATTTCTCCCTTCCTCTACACTCAAAAACTAAGTAATTGCACATCAATACTTAAGTAATATCATTATTTAATGTTAATCCATAACTATACAACATTCCAACGAAATATTGTGAATGCAAGCAATCTTTCTTTTTAGGATAAATAAGGCCCTTACCGCACCTACTCCTGTTGTCCGGAAGCAACTTTAGCCCCTCTTTAGGATATCTTTTTCATTTTTTTCCGGATTGTTTGGTACCAAATGAACCCGTGCACCTGTCATTTTCAGATTTAATAAATTTTGAAAAAAAATATTAGAGCATGTATTTTGGTATTTTGGAACTTTGTATATAGTCTTAAAAGGGTCGGGGTATATCACTGTGTTCTAGCTGCCATTCGGCGACAGGTCTACTATAAATATGAAAAAGAAAGGAAATAGGGTAAATGTCAAGGAGACAACATCCCATATCCAGGTTAAAACGACCCAAAACAAAAATTAGTTTTCATTTTTTCCATTTTTTCGTTTCTATATATTCCATTCATATTTGAAACCAAATACAATGCAATGAGAACGATTACAAAAGAAAGGGACTATCATAATATATTATTTTTCATCTGAACATTAACATATTTTAAGCTCAATTGGCTTCCATACTACAAACAGATATCGGATTACGCATGCAGATAATTATTTTACTGTGATAAAAACACAAAGATAGATCAACAGTATTGTAAGTTACGTGTATCGGTCCATAGACTACTAAAAGAATGGGGTACACACAAGAATATTCCAAGAAATGATAGAATATGTAAATTTTTTTTTTTTCGAAAAATTTAATTGAAATGAAATACATTTTGATGATCAGTTGCCCTCCATAGTTCCTTCTTAAAACTTGCATCAATAAGCCGATAAACAGAAATTATACTTTATTTAAAATACAAAGAAAAAGATGTTGGTAAATAGATGATATCCAGGTTCATGGTCTGCACTTCCTAATTTGTCACTTTGTAAAAGTTATCCCTCTTAGATTTGGCCGAACGAAAATCGCCAGAACTTCAAAGTAAGTGTTTTATTCACATAGAAAAAGAAATAAATTTCTAGTGATTTTTTTCAATGATCAATGTATCTCATAAATCATCTAATAAAAAAAAAAATTCTGTAAACTATCAATAATTTTACTTAAGAATCATAGAATCAGTTGCCTGTCACAATATTTTATTTCCGTAGGGCAATCCTTATTAAAAATGATTCAAATTATTTCCTTTCCATTGCTTCAAATGTTGCTAACTTTGATTTCCTCAGAAATAATTAAGTCTGTAAGAATCAAAGAATCTGCCATATGGTTGGAGAGGTGGGGTCTCAGATTTTGATGAAATTTTGTATATAAAGGTCATATGTAATCCTGACAAGAAAATAAGTTTCGGTTTTCAATTTTGAGCAGTGGTTGCTATGGTAACCGGTTATGCCCAAATATGGCTTCAAAAATGCTGTCAAAACGGCCATAACGAGCGAAATCTAAGTAAGACGTTAAAGAAAATACGGATTAACTGGGGCTTAACTATATCAGTGATTAGATAATGGGTCAATGTAACCTTTGAAACAAAAAGCAATGAAATGACTTAAGTCTAAATTTGGTTACCATGGCAACAAAAATCACTAAAAACGACAATTTCCAAAAAATTGAAAAATGGCCAATTTTGCCCATTTTTAAGTGTTAATTACAAAAAATTGCGTTTATAGAAATTCATTAAACTTACTGAGCTTCCAGTTTAGTATATTATCTTTAAAATATAAAAAATAAAAATGGTGATATTCCGATTTTAAAAAATAAATAATTTTGAAATTTGCTGAGATAGTGATTTTCAGATTTCTGTCAGAAAACCCCAAAATAACCATTCTTACTTGTATTTCAGTCCCTCATCAGCAGATAGTATTGATATTGAGTTTATTGGTCCATTTTAAAATGAGAATGCTTAGCATATGCTAAATGACCTTGACATTCCATTTCAAGGTCATGAAACTCAAATTTCCAAGGTCAAATTTGTGTCAAAAACTGCTCGAAATCTGTATTTTGACTTGTATTTCAGCCCATCTTCGGTAGATTGTAATGATGTTGGATATCTGTTTATTTTAAGAAGAACATGCTTTTTATATCTTGGTGTAAGCTATATGACCTTAAAACTCCATCTCAAGGTCACACAACTCAAATTTCCAAGGTCAAATTTGTGTCAAAACCGCTCGAAATATCCATTTTGACTTGTATTTCAGCCCATCTTCAGTAGATTGTAATGATGTTGGGTATGTTTATTTTTAGAGGAACATGCTTTTTATATTTTGGTTTATGCTATATGACCTTAATATTCCATCTCAAGTTCACGAAACTCAAATTTCCAAGGTCAAATTTGTGTCAAAAACCGCTCGAAATCTGTATTGCGACTGTATTTCAGCCCATCTTCGGTAGATTGTAATGATGTTGGGTATCTGTTTATTTTAAGAGGAACATGCTTTTTATATTTTGGTTTATGTTATATGACCTTAATATTCCATCTCAAGGTCACGAAACTCAAATCCAAGGTCAAATTTGTGTTAAAACCCGCTCGAAATCTGTATTTGGACTGTATTTCAGCCCATCTTCGGTAGATTGTAATGATGTTAGGTATCAATTAATTTTAAGAGGAACATGCTTTTTATATTTTCGTGTATGCTTAATGAACTTGATATTCCATCTCAAGTTCACGAAACTCAAATTACCAAGGTCGAATTTGTGTCAGAATCCGCTCGAAATCTGTAATTCGACTTGTATCTCAGCCCATCTTCGGTAGATTGTAATGATGTTGGGTATCTGTTTATTTTAAAAGGAAAGTGCTTTTTACATCTTGGTGTATACTATATGACCTTGATATTCCATCTCAAGGTCACAAAACTCAAATTTCCAAGGTAAAATTTGTGTCAAAAACCGCTCGAAATCTGTATTGCGACTGTATTTCAGCCCATCTTCGGTAGATTGTAATGATGTTGGGTATCTGTTTATTTTAAGAGGAACATGCTTTTTATATTTTGGTTTATGTTATATGACCTTAATATTCCATCTCAAGGTCACGAAACTCAAATCCAAGGTCAAATTTGTGTTAAAACCCGCTCGAAATCTGTATTTGGACTGTATTTCAGCCCATCTTCGGTAGATTGTAATGATGTTGGGTATCAATTTAGTTTAAGAGGAACATGCTTTTTATATTTTCGTGTATGCTTAATGAACTTGATATTCCATCTCAAGGTCACGAAAATTTTGTTAAAAAACCGCTCCAAATCTGTATTTCGACTTGTATTTCAGTCCACCCTCAGTAGATTGAAATGATAATGGGTATTTGTTTAGTTTAAGATGAACATAAATAAACAAATTCACGTATATCTTGGTATATGCTTAATGACCTTGACATTGCACCCCAAGGTCATGAAACTCGAAGTTTCAAGGTTTTGCCACAAATATTCTCATTCCATACTATTTTCTCGGGAACGATATTGAATATGCGAGGAATAACCTTCTGATGACATTACGGTAGCAGCCAAAACCATACGGATGTTTGACCTTGAACCGTGAATGTCAAAAGATAATCTACAAGGCCATTATTTATCCATAAGATCAAATATTGCTACAAGATTAATATTATTGTTTTATGTTTTTTTTTTCATTTGGCACATGTACATACTTTAGATATACGCTGGTGTATAAGAATACCGTACAGTGGCATTGTTCTGACCAGCATTTGTTGTTTATAGCCGTACGGAAAGATCAAAAACAGAATCAAATGCTTCAAAAGCTGCCATTTGCTCGACCCAAATCCAAGAGTGACCTTAACAGAAACTTTAACCTTAGTCCTAACAGCTGAAAATATATGTAAAGGTGACATAATTCTGGAATTATATTGGCAATTTTTTTTGGATCTTATGAATAAACAATGGCCTCGGTAATTATCTTTTGACATTCAGAGTTCAAGGTCAAATATCTGTATAGTTGTTGGCTGCTAACTTAATGTCATCAGAAGGTTATTCCTGGCATATTCAATATCGATCCCGAGAGAAATGGGAATATTTGTGGCCAAAACCTTAAAACTTCGAGTTTCATGACCTTTGGTTGCAATGTCAAGGTCATTAAGCATATGCCAAGATATAAAAGAGGCTCTCAAGAGCCTGTACCACTCATCTTGGTCATGGCTGACACAATAAGTCAAAATAATCACAACTTTTAAGGTTCTCATTTTCAAATTTGTTTATTGACTGTTTAAGGGTCTCATTTTGAAGTTATATGATCCAAAATTAAACTATGTTCCCCAATGGCAGCTATTTTTGATGGGGCATAGATCGACTGTCACCTTTCTTGAAGAAAACCATGTAAGGATCATTGTGCCTCACTTTGATTCAAATTGGCATAGTATTTTCAGAGGAGATCTTCAAATGATTTCCCATGGGGTCCAAGGTTAAACAATGTTCCCCGCTGACTGCCATCTTGGATGCTATGCGGACATGCCAGACACATTTTATGAAGGGGACCAAGTAAGGATCATTGTGACTAAGTATGATTCAAATAGGCCATGTACTTTCAGTGAAGATCTTTGAATATGTTTCTCCATATGGTCTAATGTTAAAAACACGTTCCCTCCTGGCAGCCATCTTGGATATGATGTGGACCTGTAGAACACATTTTTGAAAGGGGCCAACTAAGGACCATTGTGACTAAGTTTCGTTCCAATTGGCCCAGTATTTTCAGAGGAGAAGATTTTTGCAATATTGTCTAATTTTGGACAAAGTTCCTCACTGGCAGCCATCTTGGATGACGTGCAGACTTGCTGGACAAAATTTTTAAAGGGGACCACCGAAGGACTATTGTGACCAAGTTTGGTTCCAATCGGCACAGTGGTTGCAGAGAAAATCTTTTTGAATGCTTTCCCAAAGTGTCCAATGTTAACCCGTGTTCCCTGCTGGCTGCCATCTTGGATATGATACGGACTTGCCAGACATTTTTTTAAAGGGGCCACCTAAGGACCATTGTGCCCAAGTTTGGTTCCAATTGGCCAAGCGGTCTCAGAGAAGAAGATGTTTGAATGAAAAGTTTACAATGGACCGATCACTGACACAGTGATGGCAAGAGGATCACCATGGCATACCCATACAAGTCACTCATAAAATTATGCATGCTATGAAGTTATGATACTACTTCAATATTTATCTAGGAGAAATGTTTGCATGGTGGGCAAACAAGACATACTTCTTGACACAATATACATTTATATACAATTATTATTAATTTGTGAAATAAGTATAGATTATGAAAGTATTTTTGCAAAAAAATGTAAAAATTTGTACAAAAAAAACATTTTTTTTGCTCTCGATTATGTAACAAATAATTATTTTAAATAAAGTGCTAGCAGGGAATTTCTCTAAAACTTAAAAGAGAAAAGTAAACCAAAGAAGATTTGAAAACAGAACTTAAAGGGAAATAACCCATAACCATGTGCCATTGAAAAAAAATTTGGGTGTGTGTGTGAAAAAGAGTCAATAACTACAACACAGGCTGTTGGATTTTCTTCAAAATTTCAGAGTAATATGTAGATCTTGATATGCTGATCATTTTTGCAATTTGCACTTCACCTCTATCTGTTACAGTTTTGTAAAAAATCAAAAATGCATAAATTTTGAAAATTTTATGGAAAAAGGGCTGTAACTCTGAGACGGGTTTTCCAATTTTCTTCATAATTGCAAGGTAGATAGATCTCGTCATTCTGAACAATTTGATCCAGTCAGATTTTTGATATCTGCAACGGTTTTTGAGTTATGTGCCAAAAACAGCAATTTACCCCTGTGTTCTATTTTTAGTAACAGCGGCCATGTTGTTTGGTCCTCGGACTAACCGAACACATTTTAATGCCCCTGCAACGAAAAGTTGGGGGCATATTGTTTTACCCTTGTCCGTCTGTCTGTTCGTTCGTCCATCCGTCCGCCCGTACGAATGAAAAACAAAACTATTCATGGTTTTTAGAAAGTTTGCAAACAAATTCCAACTTCTTCAAAGGAATCTAACTCACAATAAGTGAATGTGCACACACATATCTTTTGGACAAGGGCTACGCGTAGCCATATATCCCCGCCGCACCAGAAATTTGAAACCCCACATATTTGTGGTCATTTTCAAAGTTAAAAAGGTGCATAACTCCTACAAAAATATTGAACCAGGGCTCATCTTTGGACTCGGTTTAGGCATCCTTAAACTAAAGCTACTGAGTAAATTTTAACCAAATCCAATGAAAAAGAAATTTGCTAGAGCGTTTACAAGAAATTTCATAAATTTTCAAAGTTAAAAAGGGGTTTAACTCCTACAAAAATATTCGACCAGGACTAATCTTCGAACTCGCTTGAGGTATCCTTGAACTAATGCTACTGTGTTAATATTAACCAAATCCAATGAGAAATAAATTTGCTAGAGCGCTTACAAGGCTATTTTGACAATTTTCAAAGTTAAAAAGGGGCATCACTCCTACAAAAATATTTGACCAGGACTCATTTTCGAAGTCGCTTGAGGCATCTTTGAACTAAATCTACTGTTTAAATTTTATCAAAATCCGATCAGAAATAAGCTTGCTAGAGCGCTTACAAGGCGGACGGACGGACAGACGGACGGACACGCGGACGGACACCCGGCATTACCATATCCCCGCATCGCGTTGCGGCGGGGATAAATATTCAAAATGGCCGTAGTTACCATGGAAACTGAAAAAAGGCTGGAAATTCAAAGTGCCTCAAATTTGATGAATCTTTACAAGAAGGCTGTCTAGCATCCATAGAAATAATTTTGGGTCTCAGAATTTTCAAAATGGCTGCCGTTGCTATGGAAACTGGAAAAAGGTGGGAAAATCAAACAGCCTCAAAATGGATGAAACTTTAAAGGAAGACTGCATAGCACCCATAGAATTGATTTGTGGGCTCAGAACTTACCTTTTATATATTTTGGAAAATGGGTAGGCATATCATTGGGTTAATACTTGTACTGTGTCAACACCTGTATTGTGTCAGCACATGCTTAAATTTTCACTTGCCATATTGATTCAGGGTTAAATGAGCGGCAATTATTGGTTGCGGTTCGGCAACAGCTCTAGTTTAAACTACATACCCTGGTGATGACACAGACCAAGTTTGGATTAAATTGGCCCAGTGGTTTCAGAGGAGAAGATTTTTGGAAAAAAGTTTACGACGGACGGACGCCAAGTGATGGCAAAAGATCACCCTGGCATAGCCAGGTTGAGCTAAAAAGCATGCTCATCTTAAAACAAACAAAAACCCATCATTTCAATCTACTAAAGATGGACTGAAAAACAAGTTGAAATACAGATTTTGAGCGGTTTTTTGATAAAAATTTCGAGACCTTGAGATGGAATATCAAGGTCATATAGCATACTCGAAAATATAAAAAGCATGTTCCTCTTAAAATACCCAACATCATAACAATCTATCGAAGATGGGCTGAGATACAAGTCGAATTACAGATTTCGAGCGGTTTCTGACACAAATTTGACCTTGGAAATTTGAGTTTTGTTACCTTGAGATTGAATATCAAGGTCATATAGCATATTCCGAGGTTTAAAAAGCAAGTTCCTCTTAAAATAAACAAATACCCAACATCATTACAATCTACCGAAGATGGGCTGAGATACAAGTCGAAATACAGATTTCGAGCGGTTTCTGACACAAATTTGACCTTGGAAATTTGAGTTGTTTGACCTTGAGATGGAATATCAAGGTCACACAGCATATACCAAGATATTAAAAGCATGTTCTTCTTAAAATAAACACATACCCAACATTATTACAATCTACCGAAGATGGGCTGAAATACAAGTCGAAATACAGATTTCTAGCAGATTTTGACACAAATTTGACCTTGGAAATTTGAGTTTTGTGACCTTGAAATGGACTATCAAGGTCATATAGCATATACAAAGATATAAAAAGCATGTCCCTCTTAAAATAAACAGATACCCAGCATCATTACAATCTACCGAAGATGGGCTAAAATACAGATTTCGAGCGGTTTTCGACACAAATTTGACCTTAGAAATTTGAGTTTCGTGACCTTGAGATAGAATGTCAAGGTCATTTAATATATGCTAAGCATTCTCATATTAAAATGGACCAATAAACTCAATATCAATACTATCTGCTGAAGAGGGACTGAAATACAAGTAAGAATGGTTATTTTGGGGTTTTCTGACAGAAATCTGAAAATCACTATCTCAGCAAATTTCAAAATTATTTATTTTTCAAAATCGGAAGATCACCATTTTTATTTTTTTGATATTTTAAAGATAATATACTAAATTGGAAGCTCAGTAAGTTTAATGAATTTCTATAGACGCAATGCTTTTGTAATTAACACTTAAAAATGGGCAAAATTGGCCATTTTTCCATTTTTTGAAATAATTTTTTTTAGTGATTTTTGTTGCCATGGTAACCAAACTTAGACTTAAGTCATTTCATTGCTTTTTATTTTAAAGGTTACATTGACCCATTATCTAATCACTGATATAGTAGTAAAACCAAAGTTAATTCGTATTTTCTTTTAGAGGTTACTTAGATTTCACTCGTTTTGGCCATTTTGACAGCATTTTTGAAGTCATATTTGGGCATGACTGGTTACCATAGCAACCACTGCTCAAAATGCAAAAACCAAATTTATTTTGTTGCCAGAATCACATTTGACCCTCATATACAAAATTTCATCAAAATCTGAGACCCCACGTTTCCAAGTGATTTTGATGCTTACAGAGAATGGCTCTTAAGTTTTTAAGAAATTCACATCAGAAAATTTCTGTTTTACTTAGTGCTCAGTAAAACTGGGAATGGGGAACCAGTCCATACTGGGATCAGTCTAAAAGTCCAAATTAGGGAATGTAGACCACGAACCGGGATAAGGTCTATTTGTCCAATGTTTCGTTATAAATGATATTAGTGAAATGTAAAATGCAAGGACTATTTGCCAGCCGAATCGAACGTTTGGAATTGTGTGTTATAGAGTTGAACTTCAGTCTCTCAAACTTTGGTAGCTGGAACACCACCAATATCTTGAAATGTATTTAAAAGTCTGATAATGTTTTAGTATATTTCTTTGTGTGGCTTTTTTGACAAAAAACATTCTTGCCAAGGACCACTTTCGAAACCAGTTTTGAAGTCAAAACATCATTTTGTAAATGGCGGGCAATGAAAATTTTCAACATCAATATCTATTTGGAAACCAAATTTTATTGAAATCGTACAATGCTGAATTCTCCCGCCTTTTTTGGCGGCCATTTTGAAAATGGCGGTCGACGAAAGATTTTCAACACCATTTTTGAAGTCACCACAGCATGTCAAACATTTTATCAATTTACACTTAACCTTCATCTTCTATAGTTTTGGAAATAAAAGACGAAAAATATGAAAATTTTGAAAATTCTGTGAAAAAAGGGCAATAACTCCTACAAGGGTTTTTGATTTT
>MJUU01052764.1:0-18597 GCA_002080025.1 Modiolus philippinarum | reverse complement strand
TCCCGCCTTTTTTGGCGGCCATTTTGAAAATGGCGGTCGACGAAAGATTTTCAACACCATTTTTGAAGTCACCACAGCATGTCAATCATTTTATCAATTTACACTTAACCTTAATCTTCTATAGTTTTGGAAATAAAAGACGAAAAATATGAAAATTTTGAAAATTCTGTGAAAAAAGGGCAATAACTCCTACAAGGGTTTTTGATTTTTTCCAAAATTTCAGGATGGGTAGATCTTGATATGCTGAACATTTTTGCAATCAAAGTTGACCTCTAACTGCTATAGTTTCTTTGATAAAAAATTTATAAAAAATTTGAAAAATTTCCGGAAAAGGGGCAATAACTCCAAAACTGGTAATCAGATTTTCTTCAAAATTGCAGGGCGGGTAAATCTTGCCATGCTGATCACTTTTACCCCTATGTCAGATTTTTGATATCTGTAACGGTTTTACAGTTATTTGCCAAAAACTGCAATTTACCCCTATGTGCTATTTTTAGTAACGGCAGCCATGTTGTTTGGTCCTCGGACTCATCGGATACAATTTTAAAATAAGATATCATGATAATGATTCAGGTTAAGTTTGGTGAAAATTAGTTCAGTGGTTTCAGAGGGGAAGATTTTTTAAAAAGTTTACGACGGACGGACGACGGACGCCAAGTGATGGCTATAGCTCACATGACCTTTCGGGTCAGGTGAGCTAAAAAGGTGATCTGCATACTGATCACAAAAGAAACCCCCACCCTTAGCCTTTTTTCAAAAAAAAAAAAAATCATTTGGTCCGCCTTTCGGGTTCGGCATTTAAATACAAATATATGCCTTAATCCCGATCAACTTGACCTGCATTTTTTGAATGGAAACATTGTCTCAAAATATTAAAACTTTCCATCTAAGCAAACTGCCGTTATCCTCTGGAAACCATAAGATTTACAGATTTTAGCAAAATCAAGGACAATAACTCTGGAACGCAAAATCCAATCACGGTCAAGATCAAACTTGACCTGTATTTTATGAATAGAAACATTGTCCTAAAATATTAAAAAAATTCCCTCGAAGCAAACTCAAGTTATAATCTTTTCACTAACTCTAGAAACCAAAGTGTGACGGATGGACAGAAAGACAGACGGAGGAACGCACAGATAAAAGGAATTATATATACCCGACCTTTTCCTAAGCAGAAAATCCCCAGGGAGAAACTCCATCCATGTTGAAAATGCTGAAATCAGATATACCAACATCTACATTGCAACAAATCGAAATTTACAAAGTGACAAATTACTGTAAATTCGGCATGGTAAATTCAACGGTTAAATTTTTGTTCTGAAAACTGGTCAAAAAGTTTTGTTTGAAAAAAAAAAAACAAATCACATAGCCCCACCAGCAATTCACCTTTTTGTTTTGTTTTTGTCTTTGAAATCATGCAATAATGCACAAAGAGCAAACAAGAATTGAGTAAGTTATTAATGTGTTCATAGAGCCATCATTCAGAGGTAAAAAAATATTTGTTTGTCATGAAGACATTCGTACATGCATTCTATATCTTTACTGTCTTTTATTTTTTGCTGATCTATTTGCGATAACAAAATAAGAAAATAGATTAAGAGAAAAGTTGTAGCTCAGTCAGTTTGCATACAGATTAAGTCAATTTTCGCTCACAGCTAGAATAAAAATTCTATGGCCAGATTTTCCTTAACAGACATCGATAAAGCCTCTAAAATTATGTTTCTCTGAAAATATCAAGACAGATAAAGTGCGTGATGAATCCGGAAACAGGAGATGGTGGTGCATTTTGTTGGATCACAAATTCGATTCCTGGTTCGAACAATTATCTTTTGAGTCATTGGGATAAACCTGTTTTAAGCGAATTCCCAACTAAGCTTTCATTCGAGGTCCAACACACACATTTTGAAAGGATCGTTACTATCATCCCTAAATTATCTAACAACACCATTACTATCATCTTTGATTTCCGCCACTATCATCATCACTGTTTTTCTTGACATCAATTTACCATTTGTATATGTGATGTATAGAGTAGTATTTAATATCGATATGAAGTGTTGAAATAACACTACAATATTCCATAGTTAACTTTTGAATATACAGTCAATGAAAAGAAAAATGACCATAAATACAAACTAAGAGGTCTTCTGTTCCACCATCTTGGGATGATAGTAACTTCCGTTACTACCATCAGTTTAATACCAGTGACTTTGTTATCATACCGGTCTAAATCAAAAAAGCTTTATAATACAAGCTAAATCGTCTTCAAGTGGTGTAAAAGATATTACTGAACAACTTGTAAGGCTGTGTGTGTGTGTGTTGCTAATGCTAAGTTGAACACGATTTGCTGTATCTGCAATTTTTGTGTAGAAAATTGAATAAGTAATACCTTTACCCGTTATTTTTATCAGACATAATACAAATAAAACACATTGCTTATTACACATAAAATACAAGACCGTTCACGTTTGAGAATCCTTGCAACAGTCCTGTAGTCTGAAGATAACCGGTTGCAAGGTTCACTCCCCCTTAATAGTCTTTTACCAGTGGCAATCAGAATTCTCCCCTCCCAGTGTTTTTCATTTTCCCAAATACAATCATGTTTTTATAAACCTGTTCTCGTCTTGGGTTTTGGCTGAAATATTGAAAGTAGGACGTTAAACGCCATTCAATCTATCATTTTTATTGCTTTCGCCATTAGTCATAAAATAAACCTTTTGTTCTGACAATTGACAAAAGTAAATGCCAAAGTCGATGTTGAAATTCGGAAAGACTACCTTTCCGAATTGCAACATCGAACTAAGATGTAAGAAGTTAGAAGTAAGAAGTCGGAACTCGGAAGTAAGAAGTAAGAAGTCGAAAGTCGGAACTCGGAAGTCCCCTTCCGGCTTCCGTACAATTTAGATATTGCAAATTTCAACATAAATCGGTTTTCGGGTCAACATCGAACCACTGACTACGGAGTTGTTGTGGAAAAGTTACGGTAACTCTGGTGTTTTATCTTGAAAAGGACAATGTGCAAAAAGGAGCTGATTTGGCTCTAAATTTCGGTTAACATTTAAGTTACACTTGATTAAATTCTCTCTGTAGTTTAACAGTTCCCACTAAAGGAAAAACTACAAAATTTAAAACCCATATCGTCACACAATTTTGACGTCATGTTATAGCTACTTATCAAAATTTTCATAGAAATACAGGGAATTTCGCATATTTTCAAACGGGTTTTCTAATTGGAAATTCAGAGCGCATTCAAGACCACTTATAAATTTACCAACTTGATAGTACAAATATGTTTGACCTCCCATATAAATATTTTTGTGGTTCTTGCATGCGCTCTACGTTTTCTTTGAGGAAAGGTCAAATTTCTCATTTTTTGACAAAAAGTGCAATTTGTCCCTTCTTCTACACTCAAAAACTCAGTAATTGCACATCAATACTTAAGCAATCTTACTCTTTACCGTTTACCCGTAACTATAGAATATTTCAACAAAAATATTTTGAATTCAAACTAACTTTCTTTTTAGGCTAAAAAAGGTCCTTACTGTACCTACTCCTTTTGTCTGGGGGCAATCTAAGACCCACGTTAGCATATCTTTTTCAATTTTTTTTCAGATTGTTTCGTACCAAATTAACCCGTACATCTGTTATTTTTACATTAAGCAAATTTTGAAAAAAAAAACAATGTTGGTATTTTGGTATTTTGGAACTTTGTATATTGTCTTAAAAGGTTCGGGTATTTCATTGTGGTCTAGCTTCCATTCGGCGACAGATCTACTATAAATATGAAAAAGAAAGGAAATGGGGTAAATGTCAAGGAGACAACATCCCATATCCAGGTTAAAACGACCCAAAACAAAAATTAGTTTTCATTTTTCCATTTTTTCGTTTCTATATATTCCATTCCCGAATACAATGCAATGAGAACGATTAAAAAAGAAAGAAACTATCGATGATTGATACCAATGACAGGTCTACTGATGATATATTATTTTTCATCTGAACATTAACATATTTTAAGCTCAACTGGCTTCCATACTACAAACAGATATCGGATTACGCATGCAGATAATTATTTTACTGTGATAAAAACACAAATATAGATCAACAGTACTGTTGGTTACGTGTATCGGTCCATAGACTACTAAAAGGGGTACACACAAGAATATTCCAAGAAATGAAAGAAAATGTATTTTTTTTTCGAAAAATTTAATTAAAGATGAAGCACATTTTGATGATCAGTTGCCCTCCATAGTTCCTCCTTAAAACTTGCATCAATAAGCCTATAAACAGAAATTATACTTTATTTAAAATACAAAGAAAAAGATGTTGGTAAATAGATGATATCCAGGTTCGTGGTCTGCACTCCCTAATTTGTCACTTTGTAAAAGTTATCCCTCTTAGATTTGGACAAACAAAAATCTCCAGAACTTCAAAGTAAGTGTTTTATTCACAAGGAAAAAGAAATAAATTTCTAGTGATTTTTTTCAATGATCAATGTATCTCATAAATCATCTAATATAAAAAAAAATTCTGTAAACTATCAATAATTTTACTTAAGAACCAGAGAATCAGTTGCCTGTCACCAACAGAAATATTATATTTCCGTAGGGCAACCCTTTTAAGAAATGATTCAAAATATTTCCTTTCCGTTGCTTCAAATGTTGATAACTTTGATTTCCTCAGAAATAATTAAGTTTTTAAGAAATTCACATCAGAAAATTTCTGTTTTACTTAGTGCTCAGTAAAACTGAGAATGGGGAACCAGTAAATGTCCATACTGGGATCAGTCTAAAAGTCAAAATTAGGGAGTGTAGACCATGAACCGGGATATGGTCTATTTGTCCAATGTTTCGTTATAAATAACTAAATACCGAAGTCACTGTGAATAAATGATATTAGTGAAATGTAAAATGCAAGGACTATTTGCCAGCCGAATCGAACGTTTGGAATCCGTTAAGAATCTTTGCCATCGGTGTCGAATGTTTTGTGGGATGTTGACAGGTCAAGATCAAAGCTTTCAAAATTGCTATATGTACTGTTTGTTTCTGAATGTAATCATTAACTTGTTATCGTCAATCAAATTAAAACTATTCTGAATTCTAACATTAAGTGGTGGCATTATCCCAGATTCTTTACCGAATCAGTAGCTGTCATTTTTGTTTGTATTTTGTAGGAAACAAATGTGTGTTTACTTGTTTTTGTTACTACTTTCAGGGATAATACATCTTCTTTTTTTTTACTTTTTGAAGTTTAAAGAACAGCTAAGTATACTGTTCAAAGTTATGTACTGCAAAATTTTATGGTTTTAAATGTTACGTTAAAAATAATACTAAAACTGATGTATCCTGTTATTTTTTTAACGTATGCCAACACACTAACAATTTGATGTCAAGCTGTGTTTAAGCAAATATTTTTCCTTGGTCTTCATTACAAATTTTAGATTGTTGCTTCTAAATGTTAAGTGCTTCTTATAATAGATTCATTAATTGCTTCTCATATGTGCAACATCCATACTTCTAATTCCAAAACCAAAGATTTAACTCTTTCCATCGTAGTTGTGTCCTAAGCTATATTTGATATTCCTGGTTATTCGGATTTCATTTGGTTTTATGCATTTTAATCATGTTTTGAAGTTATGGATTTCCTATGTTTTGGGTTCTAGTGCTGCTGAAAAGAAATTAATTTCCGAAATGACCATGCAGCTCATTAAAATTATTGCAATTGGGGTTAACATATGTGTTAAGGTCTCATGTTTATTTACTGCATATCCTTTCGTAAAATATTCTGTAGGTTTCATGTCAGAACATAACATTGTGATTTTCATTATTGCTATCTGATTCGTTTATTTGGAAAAATATTTATTTAAAAAGTCGGGTTTTTCTACTTCCGTCTTTATGTTAGAATTCAGGGATATTCGTACTTGGCAATGTGGAATTAAACTTTAAGTCAGTAGTCCCAGAAAGCCCATATTTTTTCCAGGCTTCCGCCAGTTGTGAGCATAGTTGAAAGTTTGACCCTGCTGAAAAGCATCCAAAGATCTTATATAGTTAGCTTATCTGAAACCACAAATCAGTTATAAACTTCATGTAGTTTTAGCCACAGTAGTATTTGGGTGATCTCGGAGAGACAGCATTCATCAACAGGGCCGACAGCAGGCAACAAAGTTTATGTTGTAACGTATGGAGAAACTAATTAAATATCCTCTCCAAATTACGTGGCCGTTTCAAACCAAACTTAGGCACACCGGTCCATACATGGCCCGCCTCATAAAAATGACGGCTGTAATTGGAGAACATAGTTCATAGTTAAACATTATGCCATACAAGTATTAGCTTTCCTAAAAGGCTTGCCTGACCTTTAACAATTTTCTTATTGATGTCCAGTAATACTTTTCAATTTCTTGTCCCTTTTATCCTTTTTCCACGCCACTTTCTCTTTTCTCCAAAACAATCGTTCCTTCTCCAGCCCTTTCTCACACTTTTCTGTCCGCCCTCCGTCTCTATGTTGCCTGGTCCATCGACCAGTATTATCTTATCATGCCAACTTTGAAAAAAGATGATTTTTAAATGGCTTTAATGTGCATATATAGCTCAGTATTGACAAACTCAAAAGCTACCTGAAGTTTGTTTATCTATGATTCTAAGATGAAAGGCATATATTTCGCTATTTCACGTGGTATTTAATGCTTACTGATTTTTAAAACTTTTTATGCAGTTTTATATTATGGATGTATTAAAGCTACAATTTAATCATAACTGGCATCAAGATTTACTTATTAATTTACAAAATCGCCCAAGCCCCCACCCCCCACCCTACTAACATACTTTGTTTTGGGTCGTTTTAACCTGTATATGGGATGTTGGCTCCTTGACATTTACCCCATTTCCTTTCTCTTAACATATGTAACGGTACTTTTCTTATTTCAGTTCACGTCAGCGACAACATGTATCTTACATTATCAGTGAATTTCTAGTTCGATATTTGCACACGAAAAAATTCTAAGTTCAACTTGACAGCTCTTGTATGTTCATAATTTATAAAAACGGTTATGTAGGTAAATTCACTTTGTCGAGCAGGTAATGGATTTATTCTGTTTATAGTACACATGCATACACAATAACTGGAGCGAATTTTTTATATTTAAGGTATACGGTATCATTTCTAATTAAATTTTCCCAGATAGCGCAATATGTCCGGACACTGAATATCCATATCATTCCCAATGATGTTAAACAAAGAGATATAACAAATTAAACTTTTTCGTCTCAGTAATTTAGCAATGCATGTTCTGTCTTCCCTTGAAAATATCAATTCCGATCCTATGTAGAAAACTGAATTTAGATGTGCCCGTGACCTAGGTCAGGCAATATTCTTGTGTTCTAATAACATACAAGGAGACCTTTTTACGCCGAAGTGAATTGAACTGTCTGCGTCAGCCACTGATACAGGCTCTTGATGGCCTCTTGTTATTTTTACTTTTTTGGAAGTTAAGTTTGTTAGCATTCATATTCCTTTTTTTTTTTGGATATTGATTTGTTTGTTAAGATATTTTGTCTTTTTTTGTTTTAAAAATGTATCATTTGAATTTAACAATATCTTCTTTCCTATAATAAAAGTATGTTGTCGAAGTCTCATTTATTAATAATAGATATATAAAAACTCATCGTATAGTACAAATGTATACGCATTTATGAGATTCCATACCAGTTTGGATAAAAGAAATCGGTGAAGTTATAGTTGTATTGGTGTCCAAGAGGTGTATTTCGGCGAGCTGGCCACTTATAGTATATAGTGATTCCATTCGCCAACCAGGCAGCCCACCATCCGAACGTTCCGACGGATGATATGACATGATTACAACTTGACAGAATAGCAAAGTCTATTTCTGCTTTGACATTGTTTAGCATTTCAAATTTATAACTTGCAAATTTTTGATTATTAATCATATTATGTAAAACCCACGGTTTATCATTTGTTGCAATTATGAATAAAACTGAATCGTTTAATTTTGAAGACAGAAAATTAATTGCTTTGAGAAAATATTCTGTCGAGGCTACCTTATAACCCTCCTTTACTTTTCGAGGTGTCGCCAAGGCTCCACGACGTACATGAACGCCAACAAATTTAGAATTTTGTGTCAAGTTGTGCTGAAGCAAATATCTTGCAAATGTCTTCCTAACGACTTCTTGAATACCGGCTCTGAATATCAAATGTTTTCTTATTTCTGATTCATATCCACTAAAATATTTCCAAGAATGTAAATACGTTCCTATCTTATAATCTCGGGATGAGTTAAGATGTCTGAATTGTTTGTCATACGCACAGCAACCATACCTCTCTAGAACTTGTGTCATATTAGAACATACCCCCCTATTCTGGTGAATTTCAATTATGCTATTTAAACCGTCTATTTTGAAGATTCTATTAAAAATGTCATGTTCTGCTATAACCAACTTCATGTTCAAATGAAGCGATATTCCTAACGCTGAGGCAAACTGGAATATATGGTTTCCCATTCCACACGTACCACAAAGAAACATAGGGCATATCTTATTTTGACTTGTTATATGTAGTCTCTCGGAGGATTTCAATTAAACGGAGGAGGTGAAAGCATCTTGACATTCACATTTATTTGTCTTATGCCTTGATATCCACAGACAAGAAACACGACGATGACGATAATGACTGCAATTCTAACGTTTCGACTATCAGAATTACTATCTGAAAAAAAAAAACAAACAAAAAGCTTTATACTTCATAAGTACGTTAATATTTAATCTTTTCTCTTTTTATAACTACTTTGATATTTAATCATTTCCTTTTTTCATTGATGTGATTTGTATGTCATGATTTGTTTTATTTTGTATTCTGATTTTGTGTTTATAATGGCTATCCATGGAGCTTGTTTTAAATAAGATTGTCTTTTAAAACAACGGCAGTAGAATAACGAAGGAACAAAGCATAAGATGTCATAAATCAAAGTCCAGAGACAAAAGCAAGAACGCAAGAAGACGGAAGACACTACATGACCACAAAATACACAACAACTACATGTACAACACAAAAAACTAAAGCACTAACAATGTAAACTCTAAAAAAACAGAGTGACATCAGGTGCTCCGGAAGAGTAAGCATCCCCTGCTCTAACATGATTACATTTCGACAAAAAAATAAAGATTTCTGTCAATTTGCCGTAACAATTTAACAGTTGCCTACACATAACTTGATGAAAATCAATCTTTTCAGAAAATGGTCAATAATGGTAGATTTTTGAAAACATCCCAATCTGACAAAAATGTAATGCCTTTTTGTTCTAAAAATTCTTATTCTTCTTCAAAAATATCATTCTGATCAAGGCATGTGGCAATATTCATTTCTAATAAACACAGTATGAAAATAAGGCAAATTTTATAAAAATTTTTAGTATTACAATCTATAACGCCATATTTATTGAACATCATTCGTCGTAGTTTTGTCCTTAGCTATATTTGATATTACTGATTATTCGGATTTCCTTTAGTTTATGCATTTTGAACATTTTTTTTAATATGGATTTCCTTTGTTTGGGTTCTAGTGCTGCTGATGAGGAAATGGCCATACAGCTCATTAAAATTGTTGCAGTATGAGTAAACATATGTGTTATGGTCTCATGTTCATTTACTCCATATCCTTTCGTAAAATACTTGCAAAAAATATCTAGGAAGATGTAAATCAAAATTTAAACCAGTTGTTTTGGATTCTTTTGAATAAACTTACATCAATTTTTTACTTAGTTTGTAAAATTCTGAATTTTGTAGATTTGTTTTGGTAAGATACCTCCTTATATATGTACCTCCTCCCTTTTTTGATTGGCTATTTCAAAATAAATTCTCAAAATATGTTCCGAAAACAAAAGCTAATCAATAAAACGAGTTAATTTTATTTTTTTAAGATCATATGACAATGAACAAATAAATAGAGTAAATGTACATGAGATAACATCCCGATAAATATCACTAGCAGATATGTTATGATCTTGTTTGGTCATTGTGATCAAATCACCATCTTGATAGGCTGAACATATATTTGTTACATGTAAGAGGCAAAGGGTATCGTACATTTGTTATTTCAGGGTAATTTCAAGGACGATCAAGATCTGTTCAGTTTATAAAGATCAAAAAAGATAATTGCGTTCAAGGACAATCAAGATGTGTTAAAAATAAATGTAAAGTTTCTACAAAAATGAAATGTATTTGTACTCGCCGCGACATACATGTAGAGTGAAGTAGATCTCTATTAGTTTTTAGTGCTTATGCAAAATAACTTTAATATTTCCAAATATATGTGTCGGCCATTAATTGTTCTGTTAATCAATATTTATCCCTCTTGCTTAAAGGGACAATTACTGTAAAATATCAGCTACCGAATCTTTATCCATAAATATACATACCTGTAGATAATAACAAATTACTACCTTTATATGCCATAGTTATACATAGTAAACTTTAGATGTGTTTATTTTTAACCGTCATATATGTTAAAATCAGTCTGCGTAACGTCGACTTCAGATATATGATATTCGATCGCACACAAGAAAATCTAAAAATAGGTTTAAACCTGACGTTTAAAGTTGCTTTGTTCTCTGTATTATTTATACCACGTTTCTTACGAATCACTATCATAAAAGTGCAGAAGGTAAAAAACGGTTGACTTGCATTCTCATCAATTTTTTGTCGTTTGATATCTGGATTTATTTTCATTATAACGGTATTTATTACATCAATCAAGATGTCAGTGTTGAACCCAAATTATTAACTTTATAAATGTTTTTGTTTAACATACTGGCTGTATCTTAGGCCCAGATCCATTTGATTTTCGGGAGGGGGGGTGTGATATTTACCCCAGCCGGGAACTCGCAGGCCAGTTTATACACTATGCTACGCTTTTTTCTAATGGACAACGTCAGAGCCAAATTATTTTTTGCAACCAATGTGCTGGTCAGAGAATTTGTTTTAGCAAAAATCTGGGCCAGAATTTTTTTTTCTAAACAAACTAGCCCCTCCCCCCTCTGAAAACCAAATGTTCCGCGCCTTATCTTTTTCTACTCGGCGAACATAACAAGATCAACAAATTGAGTGTCGGTAATGACACACAATCGCCATTACAAGAACAACACCAGCAACAGTATAGAATCTCATATATTATTCATTTGAAACAGTTTAAATCATTTTGCACAAATCAAATCCAACGGAAAAAAAGTATATAAATTATAGCAAAATAAGATTAGTCGTTTTATCAAAAATCTAGATTCTAGATCAAGTATTAAATATCCTGTATTTCAAGATATTGGGTTTCTAAATGTTTCTAAAACAGGGTAAGGCAACTGCGCTTAAATCATGTTCACAAAATAACGACTGATAAATGTCCATCGTAAATGAAAAATAATTTTGTTAGAATAAGAGATATGCATTCTCACATTACAATATCTAGAGAATATAATTTTTTATACCACCTATTCAGGGCATGGCTACAAATACTTTTTATTATACAGCAATCAAACTACTGGAACAATTTACCTGCTAATTTGTAAGCCATTGCCGATCATGAAAGTTTTAAAAGGGTGTCAAAGATTTTCTTTTTGAAAAATTAAAATCCGAATATCAAAAATTGTTATATCAGTTGATTTTCATTAGTTATAGGACAATATTTGTCGTCTTGTGTTACTACGACCTTGATATGAAGCTCGATATGCAATTAGCTAATTGTTACTTATATTTAATGGTATGTTGATAACTATTTGTGGAACCCACTGGAAATAAGCTTTAGAGCTTTCATGGGTCATCCCTGATATAATATCAAAATGTTTTTCATATATAAACATACGTAACACTAGACTTTTTGAAAATCATAAACAATCTGAAACCATCTCTTAATATTTTAATTTTTCTATTTTCATGATAGTAATATTTTATAATATCCGTAATGTCTTGTCTTTTATGTTATGTATATGTGCATATGTATTATTAGATGTTTTGTAATGTATTTGATATTATGTCAAAATATCTAGCTATCTATCTATACTTAAAAAACGAAGGTATTCAAGAAATACATCGTTATAGTTAACTCGTGTACTCATATACCTAAAGGCAAAATTTTTTGCACCTGTGCGACAATGTTCTTATGTATCGAAACAACGGCAGTAGAATACCGAAGGAACGAGGGAAGCGAAGACCACAAAAATCGAAATCCAAAGACATGGCAAAAACGGCAACAGAGAAAACAAAGACAAAACAAGGACGTGAGACACGTACAATGCACGTAAATAAAAAGACGACACCAAAAACTAAGGCACTCATGTGGTAAAGCGAAATTGCGTGTGTGACTGGATGTTTTGTCCTGTTTACCACAAAGGGGAACACTCGCTTTTTCTCTGGGTATTAATTCTGAAAGAATTAATCCAAATGAATTGAGAGACAAGCCATTTATTCAGCAAAACCTAACGTTACAATAGTTGGAAAATGTTAGTAAACATGTGTTAGGCATGCTGAAAAAATATAATTTCTGAAAACAACCAGAGATGATATTTATCATAATTGATGTTTAATAAACTAGTCTTATATATCGCTTCAATATTTGTAGTCGGAGTAATTTATTAATTAGCTTTTCATTTGTCTGTTTAACACCGCTTTCCAAGTGTGTTATTTTTTTATTTCACCCAGCCATGTGTGCGTAGATTTATTATGTTTGATATTTGATTAGATGTGGGGTGAACGACCTATTGATGAAATTGATTTTTCTATAATGAGGCACACTTTAACCTTATCTATAATCATTTTGCCTCTGAACGATTATAGGAGGTTTTCTCATTGGTTAATGCCTTAATTATGAAACAGACCATGTCAGTTTTCTGAAGCGATTACAAGAATTTTAATGATGATATATTCACATCTTTTTGATATAGAAAAGAAGGAAATATAAATAGACTTGGATTATTCTGTTAATCATTAATGTTATTATAGGCATTAATTTTCATAATTAAAAATATCTCTGGTTCGATTTCAGCATAAAATAGCAATGAATAAAATAAAGCATGATAACTAACGCGCATAAATGACATCATAATATAAATAACATTATAAAAAGAAATATGTATCATATAATAAGAAGACAATACTTAAGTATTATTTTTAGACTTTGAAAATACGGTTGAAATTGAAAAAATTAATTAAGACAAAATCGAAAGATTGTTTTCTGACGAAACAAATAAATATAAAATTAATTAAGCATAATTATAGAATTAACATTAAATGCATAGCTTAAAATCATTTAAATAAATTAGAATTTGATTTGAACAAAATCGAAATAAATTTTAAAAACTTGAAAAACATAATTCAGAAATATTGAATATTACAATTGTTTCATAAAATAAATAATTCATAAACATACATATTAAATATAAACAAAATTATGTCCAACAGCTAACTCGTGGAAATAAGTTAAATAAATAATTAAGAAAACTAACCTGAAAGAATTAATCCAAATGAATTGAGAGACAAGCGATGTTGCCTTCCGGAGATGTGCTTTTATACGAAAGTACGCCCATCCAGATTATGCCGAAATTCCTCTTCATGACTATCATCAATTGTCCAAAAATGGTCGAAAGATCGGACGGCGCTTTCTCATTTTTTTACTACACGGTGCTCTATCACAAATCTTGTTCAATAAAAGAAATTATTACTTTTAAAAATGAAAGTTTTAATAATTGAATTTTAAAATTAAACATTGAAAAATTAGATAGAGCAAATTTTATTTTGCAAAAATAGATCAAAGAAAACGGGTAGAAATGAATTCAGTTGCTGATCACACCCTAAAAAAAATAAGATGTTCTCAGCACCGAAAGGTTAATCACTTGGTACCTTCATGACGTAGAGAGCTTGTGAAACAGATAGAATTAAAATTGTTTTGATGTTCTGCCAAAGATCTTAACCCTTTTAGCCAAGTACATTGTGTGTTTTAAGCTAAAAATATAGTGTAAACATTTGTAATGAGATTTTTCTCTATAACACTCATAGTGTGAACTCCCATGAAAACCGGGAGTGACATCAGGTGCTCCAGAAGGGTAAGCTTGTCCTGCCCCGCTAACGACACCCGTCACACTATCAGTGAGGCATATATTTTTTTGAAAGATCTGTTTAGTAGCGGATTGGTTAATGCCATTTTCAAACCCAGTTGAAATCCATTGTACATTTTACTTCCCTAACCCTCAAACAGTGCCATGGTAAAATTTTGAAAAGCTTTGTTAAATCTTTATAGTATTCAAACAATCACAAGTAAAAATCGGTAGCACAAACATCACTGACGAAGACAAAACTAAAATTGTACAGTATGATATACAAGACAACACGAAAAACTAAAGTACTGACAGTGTGAACTCCCATAAAAACCGGGACTGACATTAGGTGCTTCGGATGGGTAAGCATGTCCTGCTCCGCTAGCGGCACCCGTCACACTATCAGTGAGTCAATCCAGAGTTGAGTCAAAAACGGTTATGTCAAATCCGTGAGGACGTGAAATCTAGCTGAAAATGTCCGTTTTCATTTGGGAACCAGATACGTCATATCTTTTAACAATATCACGGTGACGGCCATAAAATTTCTGAAGGGATGAAAGCAACAAACACTGAAGAAATCCCTGACTAAGCAACTTTTGGGACAGTGTTTTGCACTATTAAAAAATCACTGTATAAAATACATGCGCGACAGTTACGAATCAACTGTGAAATGTACACTCCATAGGCTGGAGAGGTAGGTATATTGCTGCTCAGAAAGGGAAAATTCACAATTGGGAAGTTAAAATCATCACGTTTGTCATATAGCTTAGATTTCAAACGTCTATCTTCATCAATGTATATAAACAGATCTAAGTACGAAGCTGAAGTAGGTGTGTCAGAAGTCTCTTTAATTTCAAGCTCATTGGGATAGATCTGGTGTAAATATTCCTTGAATCTTGGATTATTAAGAGAAAATACATCGTCCATGTAGCGAAGGCTGATATTAAAGGACTGGGCTAAATATTTTTGTTTTTCTGTGTTAGCCTTTGTAAAAACTTGGCCTCATACGAGAAAAGAAAGAGATCAGCTAAAAGCGGCGCGCAGTTAGTCCCCATGGGAATCCCGATTCTCTGTTGAAAAACGCGACCTCCAAATTCGACAAAAATTTTATCTATTAAAAATTCCAACATCTTGATTACATCATTCTCTGTGTACTTCTTGTTTGGCTCAGTGTGGTTCTTTACAAAATATGTTTTGTCGTTCCCTATTACTAAGTAAGTGTATCTGCGTTCTCCGTTTTTAGTGCAGAAACATTGATGTATCAAATCAGAAATTATTGTTTTCAATTTATTGTGTAGCAGGGTAGTATAAAGAGTAGAAAAATCAAAGGTTTGTATGCTGTGGCAATGGGTAAAACTGCTAGAGGATAGCTGTTTAAGGAGATCTTTAGATTTTTTTAGAATCCAAATCTGATTGACGCCGCTCGTGGAGTAGACTTTATCACAATAACTTTTCAGGCCATCTTTGACTGCGGTCAATAAAGTAGTAAGGAGCTGTATTTTGTTTCATTAAATTCTAAGACTTTATTTTGACTATTCCTTTCCTTCCTATACGGGACTATTGAGTCGTGTTCACTCTGGACACATTTTGTGCATTATGCGAAAAAAAATCAATACATCAGTGCCTTGAGAGGAATCGTCAATTAAAATTTGGCTCAATAATTGTCATGTAGGACAAATTATAAGTACATTTCAATTTCATAAATAGTTTGTTTTAGGTGGTATATATATTTATTTCAATATGTCAGGGATCCAGTTATCTTTCCTACTGTCATTTGAGATCGTTTCCGCCTTTAATTACACGAGAGTTTCTATCTCAAAGTCCCGTATTATATTGAGAATTTTGCAAAAGACTTCAAGAATATTGGATACTTTTCACAGTTTCATTGTAGTTTTATTATATACATTTAAAATAATCACTTCTCATTACATCTTTTATAATTAAATATAGAATCTATCCTTTCAAGTCGTTGATTGTTATAGTTCTACTGTCGGAAGGGTTAAAAAATTCGAGCTTCAACGACTTTCAAATGATAGATTTTATTTCCCTTATTCTCAAATTCATGACAATTTAATGTGTTTTAGTTTCTACCCGGTCGTGGGCCTCTACAAATTATACTGTGCCGTCATTTACATTGAATGGAAATCACTAAAGCAAATCGATCATAGATGATTAAAGATAAATATATAAACAATGTCGAGTAAATCCTGTTTACATTGATTTATACTCGAAATAAATCGATATCAGGTATATTTTGCTATTTGTAGAAAAGTTCGTGATCTTTTCAATATCCAATGAAATCGCCAGATAAATTTATCCACATGTTGGAGAACACATTGATCTCATATACAATGAAATAGACGAGAAGAGCATTAGAATAAGAGAATAAGAAAAAGAAGGGAAACGGTGAATGTGTCAAAGAGACAACGACCCTAAGGGGAGCAATAACAACTCAAAGCCACCATAAGATCTTCAATGAACGGTGAGGAAACCCCACACCCAACGGTAGGTCGGAGTTGGCCCCTAAATAAAAGAGTAATCAAGTTCAGCGAAATAAGCATCTTCCTAGACTCCGATAGACATAAAGTGAAGTAACTAGAAAACAGACAAGACACACAAAGGCTTAATAAATTTCCTGACTTAGGACAGGCGCAAACCTGCTGCGGCGGGGTTAAACTAGTTTTATTGGGCCCAAACCTTCCCCCTATAGCCAATGTGATAAATAAAAAAACGATCGTAACAACAGTAAAATTCAGTTGGCAACAGGACTGAGTCAACTGTGAAAAATGAAACTGAAAGAACTAAATATACGGACATCAACATGAAATCACAAGAGACTACTAGCAGTTAACTGACATGCCAGCTCCAGACCCATTACCAACTGACAAATTAAGTTATGTACCCTCAGTATACAGCTTCCATCAAGATCCCTTCCTGTGAGGAGTTTAGCATAATGATTTCATGTATATACCGGAATACATAACCCGTGTCCATGCAATACTGATTTTAGAAATTTAGAATGTGTTTAGTTAAAATGCAAAGACCCTATAAAAAAATCAATGTTAATACCAAAGAAGGCCATACGTAATGACTTGACGACAATACCGTAATTATAACCCTTATGAATTAGACGATTTAAAGGTTTTATAAGTTTTTTAGGCGAGTGTAAGTATTTTTTACTTTTATGTAAAACATTACCATAAAATAAGGGGTGTGAAATGCCAGCCTTGATAAGATGTTTACAGGTTGCATTGTATTTACGAACTAAGTCTTTATATCGATGATAAAATTTAGTAAAGGTTTTAACTAGTTTATGATAACGAAAACCTTGATGTAATAGTTTTTCAGTTATATAAAGATTCCGTTCATTAAAATCGCAAACTTTATTACATACTCGAGCAAATCGAACAAGTTGAGATATGTAAACACCATATGACGGCGCTAATGGAACATCACCGTCCAGAAATGGATAATTAACTATGGTTGGATTTCAACACTATTGTGTTTAATTGAATTTTCTGAGTAGTTAAAGAGTGTGTGATCACAAAAATTATCGTATTTTCCATTAGGCTATTTTTTTTTCAGCGGATCGGAATATAAAGGGCAATCTTTGTGAAAGACCTTCCACACTTTATCCCTTCAGAAATTTATCGAATTTTCCGCGATGGTTTCAGATGAGATAAGAAAAATATGAAAAAATTTACACCTTGAGTACGCCAAATTGATGGTAATTACTCGCATTGACCCTTTAGGTCAGATTAGCACATTATTTATTTGAACGACTACAAACGGCAACGAACGAAGAAAGTAATGATGGGGTAATACTGCGGGCTCCAAAGACCATAGCCCTGTGAGTGGAGCCAGAATCGCGGAGTCCTCAGTGGTGTTGGGACCCGGAGCCTAGAGAACTCATATTGAAAAATGACGATGTTTTTAAATGCATATTCATAGTATTTAAATAAAAAAAAGAACCAAGTGACTTATCAGCATTCTCTCCAACGTCGACTTGGTAAGACAACTTTTATTGCTAAAAACGGATATTTGGACTTGCCCGTTATTTTTGAAGAGTGTTGCTAATCGAACAAATCCCTGTAAGAATTTTTGATATACAAGACATTAAAATTTTGGCGGGAAATGGTTCTCTCTTGATTTTTCCTTCATTTGTCATTAAATCCTTAAATACCTTGAATTATATGAAAATATAATAGGAAGTTGAAAAAAAATGAACATTGTTTATTTTATGCATTTTAAAATGACTTTTGACCAAGAAAATAGGATCTATGTACAAGAAAATTTAATCTTGTTTGAATGGATAAAACCCGAAGATATCGGATGCTTCTGAAAACCGAAACGTATACTCCCTTATGGAGCGTGCATTTCATACAGTGACTCTGTGGAAAGAGCAAAAGCACTGTCACAAAAACTGCTGAGTCAGGGATATGTTCAGCCCTTGATACTTTTATCCCTTCAGAAATTCTATGGCCGTCACCACGACATCATAGATAGAT
>MJUU01052763.1:0-14069 GCA_002080025.1 Modiolus philippinarum | reverse complement strand
AACATCTTATTTGTGCTTCGTTTTTATGGTATGTTATGGACCGATCTATGCTGAGCATCCCATCAAAATGGGGGCTATTTCAATTTTTTTGGAAAATGACACTCAGAAATTTTTCGTTTTTATTCGGTTTTCCAATTGTTTTGATACTATCTGCACTGATGAGACTTGTTGTCGAAATGGCCATATGCAGAAGATAAATTAACTACAATTTTGGGTACTTCTGTTTTAAAAAAATGAAATTAATCATTTAGGCTTGAGTCATCTGCCTGTAATGTATTTTTCTACCAAACCAAAGCTAAAGTCTAAGTCTAAGTCTTTTAATATTTAATATTAATTTTTGTTGATTCCAGTGGGATTTGAACCCCCTCTGTCAAGGTACTAAGGGTTGAGAGCCTGCCACATTAACCACTTCACCACCAATTCCATGTTCAAATTTCGGTTAATTAATATACTTAACTCTGATATTACGTGTCAAAATAAATTTGCAGCTCACTCTATTTTACATCCCTTTGGTCTCCCACAGAGATGGCGTGGGCAGTGTAATTTGTCTGTAATATCTGTGCATTCGAAGAGCAGCCAAATCCCTCGGTGGGAAGGCAATCTTGATATTCATTTCTCTAATTCTAACCCCGTTGGGTTCCTACGATAGACCGTTATATTATATATATATTATATATATACATTGTTATATATTATATATATATATAAAGTAAATTCACAGTAACTTCGGTATTTAGTTATTTTTTCATAAAATTCTATCAAAGGTTGGTTTCTAAGCCCTTTTTAAAATTGAACAATAGCTAAATCCCAAGGTTTTCTATAAAAGCAAATGTGAAAGGTCATCCTTTTATCAAAATGCCAGTACTGCTGTGCAAAAAACATTGATTTTCGTGTTTCTATGACCACTTATTACTAATTAATAATAATATATTATTGAAAATGCGTTTGAAATGTTAATGAAAAACAGTTGAAAAGAAAGGAGCTAAAATGAGCGGGAAAATATTTCCGTACTTTTTCTTGTATAAAAATCAATTAAAATTCATAAAAAATAAATTAATGATTCACACCTATTTTTATCTTGAATATTATATAATGTGTCTGTGTCAAGTGAAAGCCAATTTCGTCTAAATGATAACAGGATTTCTTTTTACCAGGAATGCTAGAAAAATATTCTAATTTTACATATTTTCAATAGGACGACCATGGCCAGTTATTATAAATAAATATCTCTGAAATAAATGCTCTTTCTCAGTGCTACACAGAAATAATCAAAATTTTGAAATGGAACTTTATGCTACGAGAAATCGTGAAAGGGAGATTTACGGATAGCGTTTCCGCCTAATACAAAACATATTACATATCAAACATTGTCTCAAGTCATTTTAGTATACAAAATGGCAGCCTCCATATAGTGCATACAGCGGACTCACTGATGGTCGTATAGAAGGCTAAATTTCCTGCCCCTACCCATTTCTCCCCTTTTCCAATGACAATCAAAACTTGTTGCCTCGGTTGTCCCTCCAACTTCATTTACTTTACTTATAAATATTTAAATTGATTAACTTAATTTGGTCATGATATAGCTGAAATATTGCTCACTGGACATTAAACCCCTCTCAATCAATAGAGTGCATCCATATTGATGCAAACATTTGAAGCTTTTTAGAAGTCCAAAATGGTTCCCATCGTTAATTGTGGAGATACGGGATCGGAAAAAGTTTTAGTAAGTGGTGTCATACTACTATTGACATTTTTTTTTCTAATATTATCTGTAGTAAGGTAGAGTTATGATACTGGCTTTATTCATTTTCTTTGAGTTACGATAATCATTTCTGAATAATTTTCGACGTTACGATAGTTCGACATCGGCGTTACGACGATCTTCCCTATTTCTTAAGTTGTCGATTTCTCCAAATGGATGAATGTTGATTAAAAGCATGTTAATAGTTTATTACTGGTCAAAACACCTTTGTAATGGCTTAGTACGGTTGTGTGTCATTGAGTATTAAATGAATAAAAAAAGAATGTTGATCTGACCAAATTTTCAGGTCGCCATTTTGGGATCATCGTAATTGCAGTTACGATAATCCACTTGTCGACAGTGAAGAAGTTCCTCAAATGTATTTTTTTTTTTGTTGAAAAATTCACAAAGGCTGCCAGTTTGAAACTACACTGTAGTAATTGCATGGTAACAAAGTATTGTAAATGTATATGAAAATATCAATGCCTGCATGATATTGTTAAAAGTAATTTAAATATATTCAAAAATACAAATTTACACACATATACATGTATATGTACTGGATACAATTAACTGACTCTTCAACTTGCAATTTAAAAAATTATAACCTATGTATAATGTATTAACATTTACCTATAGTTACAGAAAATTATATATATAATAATTTATTCATATGGCACAGCCAATATAAGAAATAAAAAAATGTTTCATCATATATTGTATGTATGATAATGATAAGGTGGATATGCATTTTCAATGACCTTGTTTTGTCCTTCAAATACAGAAACATTAGTCAGAAGTCATTTTAGATATATTTGTATTTATCATATACTTAATGTTAAACTTAGATTCAGGAAATTTTATCTATTTAAATCAAATTTCTGTTAAAAAACCATGATAATAACAACAACCTATAGTCTTACTACAAACAATTCCATATCACTGAATAATAAAATAAAAAAATTAAATTATTCATACAGGAAATTCTTCTGATAATCTATATATTAAAAGCTTTTGAGGAAATTTCACCACAGCAAACATGACAGTTTGTAGGACAGACAGTTGTATGTCAGAATACACTACATATTTTCTAGTACATTTCAATCATTGCAAAAATTAGCAAATGATAGAATACAAATAATAAAACACACATTTGATGAAAAAAAAATCCATACAGAATTACCCACACAAAAATTAGTTACTTGTCTGGCAAGAAGTGAATTAAAAAAAAACTGGCTATAACCATATCAAATATAACTATCAAATATTGAAAATTTGTTGCAAATAGATATAGAATAATGAAAGTTTTGCTTCTAATGAGAAAAATATTGTTGGCAATAAAGGATGAGCCCACTTGTGGGCGAGACTATTATTGGAGACAATATTAAAGGATCAGAAACAAAACTTCTATTATTCTTTTATTGGTAGTCAACTAATCAACTATTATCATTTGATAATACAACAAATTTTTAAAAATGAAAAATGATTTTTAAGAAATCGGGAAATTGACTATTGATTGGTAAAAGAATTTGTATAATTATTTGTTTACATTGATACGATGATTGACAAAGTAGGCATGGCTTAGATACATTTTCCCAATATTTTTTCATATTTGGGCAGTAGCAAATACTAAAATTATTTGCCTCACTTGACAAAAAAAAACATACAAATTACAAATAAACACAACAGAATTCAACAAAATATTTATGTAATCAAAGGTATAAGCAGATCCAAAAGAAAAATTACTTATATTGAAGGTTTTTTGGGCATTACAAAAAATATTCAAATTAAACATGTAAAACAGAAATTGGACCATCTAATGTAAATAAAAACATAATTTAACATAAAATGACTGTAGTCATGTTATGTGTTTTGAAAGAATCAAAAAGTATTTCATATTTGATTTAGTGACTTACACAGCTACATTATTCTTGCGAGCTATTTCTTAAGTCTTTATAAATGTATAAATATTGCACAAAAGTTCATCTAAATGTACATGTATATTAGAATGAAAATTAAATCAACAAAATTTTTTACCACAATAAATGTGTTGCTGAGATAAAATTCTTTCCTCTATTTTGAAGTATCACAGAAAAGAAGACTTTGTCATGAGAAAACTTCATCCTGATGAGATATCTGTGCCTCCAATTGTTTCACTTTTTCTGCCAAAACTTGTGATGCTATTTTCTGGTGTGCATAGGCTTCATTTCTCTCATGTAACTACAAAATATTATACATAATTAAAAAAAAATCATTAAAATGATGTAAATCGGTTATATCATTTAAAAATAGCTATCTGAGAGAGCATACATGTATATAAACAAAATATTTACTTTACAGAACAATAAAGTATGTACAACAAATGTCATATGATGAATAAATATAAGGACATGAAGTCTATTATGGCTTCCTGTATTTCATATGTTAACTAAAGCTGTCAGCAAACCCAGACTTATAGCCCCTGCATCTGCATACTAATTGCTGGAAATGAGTACCAAGGCATGTCATTTCAAGATATTTTGACCTTCAACCACATGGTAATTGGTAAGTAAATCTAAAAGAAATAAAGCCATTCAGGAAAGAAGTTGCAGGTTTTTTTCCCATCCGGTAGAATCTACTACTTATAAATTGTAATACATTCACTAATTATAGTTTTCATAACGAGAAAGAATTGTATATCAATGGATATCAACTAAAGTTATGTAATTTCAAAATATAATAAACGAGCCTTTGGTGAGTTTATTATATTTGAAATTACATAATGAGAGTTGATATCCAGTGATATACGATTCTTTCGAGTTGTTAAAACTATTTCTCTTATGATTTTCATAATATTTAGTGCCAAACTGCTGTTTTTGTTTCAAACAACAACACTGTTGCTAGGTAACGCTAATCACGGCCAACGAAATTTCACAGTGATCCAATAAAAACGTCGAAAAAATAATAGCACATCACGCATGATGTGTTATTACTTGGCGCTTGACCAATGAAATTCCTGTAAAAGCGATTCAACAAGTTCATATCTAACTCCAGCTTCAAAGTCTCGTTATGTACCACAAATAACTATTTGTGCAAGGAATAGATAATAAGCGTGCATCATAAGAGAATATAGAATTAATGACTTCTAATGAGCTAGATACAAGAATTTTTTAACCAAGCTATGGACAAATAATGAAACCAAGCTCTCGACATAAAATGAACAAAGGTTAGCAAACTCTTGTATGGTACATGTATATATCATAGAGATCAAAGTCAAGGACACAGAGACCTACATCATGTACACAACACACTGCCTTCCAACGATGCATCTTTATTTCTATTAAAAGAAAAACACAGAAAACAGCCACCACCTGCTATTAAAGCCAACATCATTGGGCATCATTGTCTCATTTTTTTCTAAATGTGTAATTGTCAAAATATTTACACTATAAGCTTTACAAATAGCTGAAAAAATTCCTGTTTCTTATTTTTTGTTACATTTGGAACTTGTAAGTTAACAGGAATGGAATATAACAATTCCTCCTAACAGAGTTGTTCATGCAAAAAATGAAGTTTACAGAATGCATCCAAATCGGTCATCAATTGATGCATCATGCATATCAATATGTTGATGTGAGACATGATGTGAGACAGGAATAGACATGCTTCTAATCAAGTAGCTCATGTGTAAAAAGTAGGTCACAGACAGCATCCAATATATACATTGCAGCAGTCATCCATAGGTGCATCAGACATACCAATATGATTGATGCAGGACATAGTAGTGGGAAATTGCCTTTAATCAAAGTGCAGCCTGCACTGAAAAGGAGATTGATTTTGAGGGCAATTGTTTGACAATAAAAACTGACAGGTAATTCATAAACTACAGTCTAGTGCTGAAAACAGATATATAATTACATCTCTCTGCCTAAGTGAGTAAACTTTTCAAATTTACCTGTGCATTTCATGTAAAAATCATGTAAAAATGGTTTCTGTTAAAAAAAAATGTAAACCAAATTCTTATCTGATTTGCATAAAATTTTCACTACATTGTATTAAAAAATAAAGGGCTTCGCCGAGCGCAGCATGATACGACCGCAGCATGTCGACCACTGAAATTTGGACAAGTGTTAACTAAAATTAATGTGGACACAGTAATTTGGTGGACACAATAAGGACCTTGTCACAGAAATTAACTGGACACAAACTAGTGAAAATAAAAATTAGCTCCTTTAATCCCTTATTACTAGGGTATTGTAAGAGCTAAGAAATTCTGTTGACTACCATCAAGAAAAATCCAAAGAAAAAACTCAGGTTGAAATCCAATGAAAAATAAAGATTTCACATATTTTGAAGTATTGCAATTTGGCCCCTTTGACCCATTGTAGCTTGGAAACCAAAGAGCAATGCAAAATATACTGCCATATCACTGAAAGCTAATGAGAACAATCCAAAGATAAAAATCCCACCAAATTTAATGAAAAATAAAAACTTCACATATTTCTAATGATTGCAATTTTGACCTCTTTGGTCCCTTATAGCTCGGAAACAGTAAGAGCTACATCAAATCTGTTGACATACTGCTGAAAGCTTACATTGAGAGGAATCCAAAGAAAAAAATCCCATCAAAATCTGATGTAAAATAAAGATTTTACATATTTCTTAAAATTGCAATTTTGGCCCTTTTGACCCCTAATAGCTCGGAAACGGTAAGAGCTATGCCAAATCTGTCGACATACCACTGAAAGCCTACAATGAGAGGAATCAAAAGAAAAAAATCCCATTGAAATTGGATGAAAAATAAAAATTTTAGGTAATCCGCATGTTTTCAATTTTTGCCCCATTGGGCCCCTCATAGATTGGAAAAGGAACAATTATCAAAAATCTAATGGTGCAGCGCTATATTAATTTTTTCATAAGGAATCCACTGCAAAAAACTGCATCAAAATCGGACTAAAAATAAAAAAATAAATTTTTGAAATTGGCCCCCTTTGGGCCCATATCTCGTGAATGGTACATGCTACATGAAGTCTGTTGGCATACTACTGATTTTAAATTTCCTCAGGAAGACACTGAAAGAAACCTCATCAAAATCCGATAAATAATAAAGATTCTACAGTGATATATGTTAAAACATCAAATTTAACCCTTTTTGGCCCCTTTTTTTCAAAACGGGTGGGGCCACAATGACAAAAACTAAGCCAAACCTTCCTTTTGTGCCAAAGAACATTGTGTTAAAATTTCATAAGGATTGGTCAACTTAAAGTAAAGTTATTGACCAAAAACAAAAGTGTCTACAGACAAAGACGACGCCGACGACAGCACCATACCATTATACGACCGCAAAAAATTTTGCGGTCGTATAAAAAATTGATGTACATTTTATTCCAATAATTGTGAAATAATTTTAGGACTTGTAATTCCATATCATGATGATTTAACCACCAACCAAATATTTCAAAGTCAAAATTTACTATATATCCATTGTAAATTGTGATAATATGGAAACTAATGAACTTTCAATTATTTTTAAATTATTGGCTGAAACTGAATATCAAACTCCTTTTAATGGTGAAAATTTCATGAAAATCGGACAAGAACTTGCAATTTAGATCATTTTTAAACAGAGACCGTTTTAAATATGAAATGCACAATGAAATTTTAAAAGTCAACCAACTTAAGGCACTAGGCTGTTATTTTAATTATTTAGGAAATGCAATTAATTCACATCTCTTTCAAAAAATACTTAGGCAGCAAAATGAAATAAGTAGCCTAACAAAACAAGAGGCTCTCAAGAGCCTGTATCGCTCACCTGGCCCTTGATTAACATAGATATTTTATGTTAAAGAGCCCTTATATATAATTAAAATATAAATCCAATATCCCTAATTAGTTAAAGGGGAGAAGACCTCTGTTAGTTTAACATTGGACCCCATGGGAAACACTAAGTTCCCCGCTGGCTGCCATGTGGGATATCGCGCTGACCTGAAAAACACCTTTTTGCAAGGGACCACTCAATGACTAAAGTTTTGTTCCAATTGGCTCAGTACATTCAGAGGAGAAGATCTTTGAATGTGTTTTCCCAAAGGGTCCAATGTTAAAACTATGTTCCCCACTGGCAGCCATCTTGGAAATTGCGCGGACCTAAAAAACACCCTTTTTGTAAGGAACCACCCAAGGACTATTGTGACTGAGTTTGGTTCCAATTGGCTCAGTAGTTTCAGAGAAGAAGATCTTTGAAAGTGTTTTCCCATAGGATCCAATGTTAAAACTATGTTTTCTGCTGGCGACCATCTTGGAATTCGCGCAGACCTTAAAAACACTTTTTTTGTAAGGGATCACCCAAGGACTATTGTGGCCAAGTTTGGTTCCAATTTGCCCAGTAGTTACAGAGGAGAAGATCTTTGAATGTGTTTTCCCATAGGGTCCAATGTTAAAACTATGTCCCCTGCTGGCCGCCATGTTGAATGTAGTGCGATCCTGAAAAACACCTTTTTTGTAAAGGACCACCCAAAGACTATTGTGGCCAAGTTTGGTACCAATTGGCTCAGTAGTTTCAGAGAGGAAGATCTTTGAAAATGTTTTCCCATAGGGTCCAATGATAAAACTATGTTTCCCGCTGGCGGCCATCTTGAAAATCACGCGGACCTAAAAAACACCTTTCTTGTAAGGGACCACCCATGGACTATTGTGGCCAAGTTTGGTTCCAATTGGCTCAGTAGTTTCAGAGAAGAAGATCTTTGAAAGTGTTTTCCCATAGGGTCCAATGATAAAACTATGTTTCCTGCTGGCGGCCATCTTGAAAATCACGCGGACCTAAAAAACACCTTTTTTGTAAGGGAGCACCCAAGGACTATTGTGGCCAAGTTTGGTTCCAATTGGCTCAGTAGTTTCAGAGAAGATCTTTGAAAGTGTTTTCCCATAGGGTCCAATGATAAAACTATGTTTCCCGCTGGTGGCCATCTTGAAAATCACGCGGACCTAAAAAACACCGTTTTTTGTAAGGGACCTCCCAAGGACTATTGTAGCCAAGTTTGGTTCCAATTGGCTCAGTAGTATCAGAGAAGAAGATCTTTGAAAGTGTTTTCCAATAGGGTCCAATGTTAAAACTATGTTTCCAGCTGGCGGCCATCTTGGAAATCGGGCAGACCTAAAAATCATCTTTTTTGTAAGGGACCACCCAAGGACTATTGTGGCCAAGTTTGGTTCCAATTGGCCCAGTAGTTTCAGAGAAAAAGAATTTGAAACGTTCTTTTTCCATAGGGTCCAATGTTAAATTTTGGTCCCAGCTGGTGGCCATCTTGGATGACGTACAGACCTGAGCGACACAATTTTTAAAAGGGGACCACCCAAGGACTATTGTGGCCAAGTTTGGTTTCAATTGACCCAGTGGTTTCAGAGGAGAAGATCTTTGAATGAAAAGTTAACGGACGGACGGACGGACGGACGACGGACGCAAAGTGATTACAAAAGCTCACCCTGGCATAGCCAGGTGAGCTAAAAATGCCTAAAAAAAGAAAACTAATAAATGATTTGGATATTCATAAAGTTGAAATTCAATCATAGTAAAAAAGTTAGTGTTCAATTTTTGCACATGTAATTGGGCTATTTATATATAGAATCAATGATTAGTCTGTAAACTTTGTAAAAAAATTATCTGAAATATATAAACAAGCTTTATCAAGATATATGTAAAGAAAAAAAACACTTTATTGCAATTACCAATCTGAAATATTTGTTGTTTATTTTAAAGATACATGTACTATCACAGTTAATTTTGTTTATGGCCTCAAAAGTGTATTGATTTGTATAATTCACCTGTACACGTGATTTATGTAATAATAACATTCACAGTGAATGTGTTGCATAACTACAGATAAGATACACTGAACAGGAATGAATATGACCTTTCAACAAAAGTCACTGTTATACTCTTGAGCAAGGTGAGGTGCTGACTAATACTTTATTACGCCACAGAAAAATTTCCCACTTTTTTGTCAGAAATAAAACAATATTTTCAGTTAACATGGTTAATCTAACTAAAAGTATGTACAAAATTATATATATTTTCTTGAAAATTAATAATATTAGAATAAATCTTCATTTCTGTAGAAATAATATGACAGAAGTAAACATTGTAGTGCTTTCTTTGTAAATGCCCAGTGGCACAAAGGAGATCAATCTCCTTAAAAATGCATGCTGATGCAGATTTGTAGGCTAAAAGTATCACATAAAAGTCCTGTCACTTCATTAGGTGAGCTAAAAAGTGATAGAAGGATACAAAGATGATGGAAAGTAAATCCTAAGTATGTTTTGTAGACCCTTTAAAAAACATTTTAAAAATTTTTATTCAATATAAAAGAAATAATGTTAGATTTGAGTATAATATAATTGTTCCAGATCATACACGTATTTGGACCATACACATACGATCGAGACCGTATGTGTATACTTGTACGGTCCGATCGTATCCGCATACCTGTACCATCTGCTACGAGCTGGACCATACTCATATATTTAGACTGTACGAGTACAAAGAAAAAGACAGACCATTCATTCGTTATCAAGGCTACAGTCAAAACTAATAGCACTAACTACCATGAAAACCGTATAAACTATAACATCTTTATAAAAAAACATAGGTAATCAACGATTACAAAGTTCGCATCGTTAAGGCACATTGTCGCAGCAACCAAATCTTGCCTGGATGCCGACATAATATCAAAATTGCATGCATATGCAAGGTTACCTGAACCAACAATGTACAGTTACCGAGATGGATATTAACTCGGATGTATACATTAATATAGGTCATTCATGCATAAATTATAGGTTTTTAGTGACCTAATTTTGCCTGAATGCTGAGCTACCATCTCAGATGCATGCACATGCACATGCAAGATGATCCTACCATGTATGATCCCTGACATGAACTTGAATGTAAGTCACTAAAGCGGAAAATGTAGGTCAAAGTGACCCATTTTTGCCTTGATGCTGACCTAACATCAGAGATGCATGCATGTGCAAGGTTATATGATCCTACCATGTACAAATACTGAGATATCAACTCAGATGTAAACTCGAATGTAAGTCAGTCAAGCAGAAAATGTAGGTCAAAGTGACCTAATTTTGCCTGGATGCTAACCTACCATCACAGATGCATGCATGTGCAAGGGTAGATGATCATACCATGTACAGTGACAGAGATCTGAACTCGGAAGTAAACTTGCATGTAAGTCAGTAAAGCAGAAAATGTAGGTCAAAGTGATCAAATTTTGCCTGGATGCTGACTTACCATCAGAGATGCAGGCATGTGCAAGGTTAGATGATCCTACCATGTACAGTGACGGAGATATGAACTTGGACCTAAACTTGAATGTAAGTCACTCAAGCGGAAAATGTAGGTCAAAGTGACCTAATTTTGCATGGATGCTGACCTACCATCAGAGATGCATGCACATACACAGTCAGATGATCATACTATGTATAGTTACTGAGATATGAACTTGGATGTAAATTTGAATGCAAGCCACTCAAGGGGAAAATATAGGTCAGAGAGACCTAATTTTCTTTGAGGCTGTGAGATAGCCCAAGATGCACCTGCATGCTAAGTTTGATGACCCTACCCTGCATAGTTACCAAGATACATACCCAAATGCGGACGCGGATGCAGACGCAGACGCCGGAGGTACTCCAATAGTCCCCCTCAACTTTGTTGAGGCGAACTAATAACAAATCACTAATAAAGCTAAAATTAAAATATAAAAGCAGTGAAATAAAAAAAATATTTTCACATTTTTACACAAATTTTAAAGGCAATATACATAAACTTAAATTTTACATTAAGAAGTTTTGTGGACAGGGGACATTCTTTTGGAACAATGTGTCTTTCCGCTGTTATATTTATTCAGTTGTCTCTTTACGAGATGTTGGGATTTACACCCTATTTGGGGTAATTGTGAAAAATGTTGTTGTTCCTTAGAAGTGGTATTCCATGATTTTTTTTCTCAGGATTTTCAGACAAGAAGGCCATATCTTTTATTTCCATTAACATTCCATTTATTTTTTACGAAACCCAATTTTTTTTCATTATTATCTCATCTGATCTCAAATAACGTTCAATTTTTAATTTTATAAAGGTATCTCCAAAATATAATTGCAGTAATTTTTTTTTTTTTTTTATTATTTCCTTTAAGATAACGAGTTTTAGAAAATCTTAGTTTCTAAACATAAGAGCATAATTCATTTAAAAAAAAATTGTATATGGTATGAAAATTTATTGAAATATTAATCAAGAACACATCAGACTTTGAAATAACCAGACTGTACATGTACGGTCATACCATACGCATACAGTCGGACCATATGGCTATTTGGAATAAATACTCGTACGGTCCAAATACGCATATTGTCTGGAACATAATCACTACAAATATTAACTTACTATTTGAGTGAGAACTAGCACTAACTCTCGGTCTGTTAATGGATGACTATCTACAACACCATTCTGCATTGCTACTCCAATGGTGGGACGAGAAACTGTTTGTCTCATTAAATCATCTGGAATAAATAAAAATAAATTGGATTCAACAAATGTATTGCTTTAACAACACACCTACAAACTGCAAGTCGTGATTTCTGAAGAACAAACAATATTTATGATCACAAAACCCTTTCTGTATCACTATAACTTCTGGTTTCCAGTGAAATCTTCTGAACTAATCAATACCAAACATACCTGACTAGAAAAGTTCTATTTGTATTGCTTCTCAAAATTGGCACTAATATACAGGTGTGCTGTGAGTTAATAATATGCTTATTCCCACTTCGATGCAAACTGATAAAATGCTATAAATACCAAGATATGAAAGGACACTTGAAAACTACCTCATTTTCAACCACTGGGGACTTCCAATATGTATTTTATTCATCTATCATGAACAATTAAAATCAAGATATGGTTCCAACATATTTTTACAATACTCAATTAATGTTAAAATCCCAAGGGTTAGGGTAACTATGTATTCACTTCATTTTATCATGAGTAACAATGCTCAGGTTGGGTCATTGTCAAGGGAATTATAAACCTCTGTCAATTATCTCCCTGTAACAAGTTAGTAAAATATTGTTTAAGTGGAGATAATTTTAATTAGCATCTCAATAGAATCTTTTGATATTTAAATTAAAATTATGTCCAATTTGACCATATGTATCAAGCTTGGTACAGGGAGATAACCGACCAAGGTTTTTCATTTATAATTCTTAAAATGGAAAGGATACTGTAATCTAACTAATTTTTGCGATGATTTATTTTCACGATCTTGGTGGGTGTTAAAATCCAAACTGGGCGATTAGGGCGATTAAGTCACCCTGTTGTGCCTCAAGTCGCCTAAAGTTGCTCTCAAAAGCAATTTCAAGTTGCTCTGACCATTTTGACACTTCTAATTATAACCCTTTCTATTTCCGGTAACAAGAAAGTAAATTGATAAGATTTCTAATGCTTATTCCTGTTTTTGCAAAGCTCAAACATTGTTTACATCATCTCATGGTTTTAAAATCAAGACTTATTGACTTTGTAGTGTACATTTATTAAAAAATCCATCAGAAATTGTCCTAGATATTTACGTTTCAACTACAGATCAAACCGGAAGTGGTCTATATATAGAATATCTACAAACGTAAACAATCTATATATATATATATATCCCTCTTATATTTGGAGAACCATTCAAAAATAATGAAGCAGATTAGCAACTGTCTCTGAAGCAACTGAGTGATAAACTATCTATTTATTTAAGATGATAAATACAATGTAAAAGACAATTTATGTCATGTAAATCTAACTTAAATGCAGGAGCACCTCCAACCATAAGCTTTTGGGTGAAAGAAACATAAAATTGACATGTAGCTAAAATCAGACTTTTTATAAAATCTACATTGTAGATCTTGAAATTTCAATAATATTTTAATGATAAAACAGATTTATTGCCATTGATGAATAAGTGTATATGTAATCAAATACAAAAGTCTTGAAAATTCAGTTGCGCATAGGCGCGAACAAGTCTCCCTGTCATGACCTCACGTCTCCCTATATCTGTACCCTGAAGGAGATTTCAAGTCTCCCTGTTCTTTTGAAGTGTGGTGAGCCCTGTTAAAATAATGTGAAAAAAATTCTTATCCTAAATACAAGTGCATCAGAAGAAAAAGAATATCGTGAAAATTAATTGCCATGAAGTTGACAAGGCGGGACAAAATGCAAAATAAAAGTATCCATGATAGTATGGGACCCACCACTGTAAACTTTGGACATGTATCATTTAATAGTATGGGATCCACCACTGTAAACTTT